>JACJUY010000861.1:0-13491 GCA_014220935.1 Platorchestia sp. MABIK | reverse complement strand
TACAGAGATAGGTCGATAATTGTTTACACAGGTTTTTTCACCATTTTTAAAGATGGGGGTTACTCTAGCAACTTTGAGGGAGTTCGGGAAAGTGCCTAGTAAGAGAAACTGGTTAATGAGATTGGATATCAGCAGGGCTACAATATCAGCAATAATTTTTAGTACTTTTGTCGGAAATGTTTGTAACCCACTCGATTTATTTTTTAGGTTGTTTATGCACGCACTTACATCAGAGGAGTTAATAGGCGTAAAGAAAAAAGAGTTGTGTTCTCGAATATGATCCATGTATTCCAGGTGATCAGTAGGTTCACTTGGAATACCATCAGCTATAGTTTTTCCTACGTTTACGAAGAAATCGTTAAAGGCAAAGTTCATGGAAAATTCTAAATTTGATCTTACACCTAAAATTATTAGCATTTTTAGTTAAAGAGATTAGCAATTTCTTTCTTCCCATGGTATGCTACATCATCTTGAACAACATGTTTAATTTCCTTTTTATCAGCGTGATTTGGTTTACAGTAAGAGTTAAGGAGGCGCCAAGTCTTTTTAACGTCAGCTTTAAATTGAGTAAACTTGCGCGTAAAGTAGATCTTTTTTGATGACCTTATATGATTTCGCCACTGAATGTCCTCTCGGTTCATTTTGTTCCTAGAACGCAACTTGTTTCAAGTTTGAACGCATTCAACGCAGCATTATCAAATCCTGAATGTCTCCAGACATGATCTAATCCTGTGAGGAAAAATCTTCAAGATATTCGCATATTCTATAAGTTATCTTCCGTGAAAACTTCTCAAAATTACCTCATTACCTAACAATATCATAAAGAATGGTAATAGATGTAAGTCCTTGTCCGTCGAGAGACGGAGAATCTCGAGCCTTTTTTGATCCGTATAGTAAAATTTTCAATTCAGTCCAAAAACCAAAACTAGACTTCTTACCAAAGAGCGAGGGACGAAGCATGTCATGGGCAAGTGAAACAACGATGAGACGTTTGTTGACGTATTCTTGAATATGCACCCCTCAGGGTGATACAACTATTATATTTAAGAGAAGTAGTACGCCCAGACCGAAAATGTGAGATCCCAAGCTAGAAATTGGGTAGGAATTCTTTACACTGAAATACAATAGGTTACAGTTTGTTACGGACCTTTTTTTTTTTGGTTCACTTTTCGTGTTTTCCAGCGCCTACTACTTACTTCTTCTGCTTTTATCCTGATTCACAAACTTCTTTTTCGACTTAGCGTTTCTGTGAGCTGAGAGTCTTTCGTGAGAACACACCATGTGCTTAGATTCCGCGTTCTTTCATCGCAAACTAAATTGTGCTTTGATCCTTCCTCTCTAATGACATCTTTGTTGTGATTAAGAAGCCTTGAACGAACTTGAAATCTGATCTTATTATCCGTCACAAGCAAGTGCTACATACGATGATGAGACGTGATGGCAGAGAAATTCCCCCTCAGGGAGATACAACTGTTGTATCTATGGGAATTAGCACTTCCAGGGGGACTATGAGAGGGCCCGTGCTCAGAGTTAGATAGGCCTTCTTTTTGTTGAAATTAAATGTTTTTGTTATGTTAAGGACGATCTTTTGTTCGGTTCACTGCTGTCCTGTTTTTCAGCACCTACTACTTTCTTCTTCAAATTTGATCTCGTTTCATGAACTTCTTTCTCAACTTACTGTTTCTATGCCCTTTCTGCATAGAGTCCGCGTTCCCTTAAATCCATACTAAATGGTGCCTTCCTTCTTCCTCTCTTTGGATCGCATTTGTTGCGGATAGGGAGGCTTAAACTAACTAATAATCCATATATCTAATCTAGCAGAGAAATTCTTGGATACTCATCGGTCTTGTTTCGGAAACTTCAAAAGAAGTGAGAGCGCTCCTAAAACAGTGCATTTTCAGCAGTGCACAATTTTGTGCTGAGTAACGGCACATGGCTAATGTCGTTGCGTTTCCATTAAGCTTTTTGCTCAGGTTTTTTTCACTAGGACTCTACGGTGCTAGCCCGAGTACAAACCCTACTTGTCGACTTGAAATCCATCTCTGAAAACAACTTGCAAAATTTTTTTCCTATCAAAGTTAAGTCGATGAAAAAATTTCCAATATTAGTTCTTTGTCCCCCGTTGTTATTATTACAAAAGCACGTACTTCATCCAGGAGCGTGGAACAGTACCTCTGTACGATCGCACCATCCTGCTTCAGCACTTGGAAATATAGCGTGCTCCGTAACGCCCACGCTGGAACTCATTACCGAATTGCCTTTTCTTCTGCTCCCTACACCGGCGTCCGCCTCCAACTTTTTGCTTCCTGGCGCTTTTTGCGCGGCTTGACCACCGCTGCCGCTTCTCTGCTGATGACGACCTTGTGTGCCTCCCTCAGCGACGAGTGGGGGAACAAACAGAAATTTTTGAAGTGCCTCAACGGAACAGGCGATTCCGGTCTTGAGTTCGTCTTATCCGATTTTCTCCTTGCCTCCCCTGCGGCGAATTGACCTGTGCTTGCGAGACGCTGCTGTGATTACGTCTAGTGAAATTGATCGTTGGTTTGTGGGTCCATGATCTCGTTGTGTAGCGAGTTAATAAGGGAACGAGACTAATTCGTTCTAATGAATGAAAAATTTTGCTCCCAATGGCGTATGGAAATGGGATTTTTAAAACCAATGGATGATCCAGATTTGTTGGCTAAAGACTTGAGACTGTAGATTCTTTGAAGTTAATGATTTTCAAACTGCTCTAAATGCTGGGAATTTGATGCTAAGTTAAACTACTTAACCCCATGCGTCTGTTAGTCCGATCATATCTCATCTAAAATCCCCACCACTTGAGGCACAAACTCCATTAGGTAAAGATTGAATTCTGTTCATAACACCCATTTGAATATCTTTGACTAACATATATTTATATTCACCATGTTTTTCAATTCGTAGATTTTTGTCTACTTTTCTAGCACTCGCTCGTGATCACTTGCTGGCGCGAGCCCCGATTTATTTTGTGCTCATTTCATAAATATTCGTCCATCATTCTTGAATTCAGGGCAATTTTGCGCGCTGGATGACATCTTGAGCCTCGCCATTAGTCTTGATGACACAATACATCAGCGGAGCTCAAATTTGTGATCACAAATTGTATTCAAAACTCTCCCATTAATGCTCGTGCATGTCTGTAAGCTTTCAGATTTAATCTAAGCGTTCAAGATCAGTAAACCTTTGATAAATATTCATTTTCTTCATTCCGCGGAATATGTTACGTCCACCCCTGAAAAATGACACTAGAGAAGTTGAGCTCGATGAAGAACAAAAATTTTGAGCTCGTTCTTGTTTATTGTTTGTTAGCTCATGCTTATCCTCCTCAGGGGGATACAACTATTGGATCTATGGGAATTAGCGCTCTCAGGGGGAAAATGTGTGAGGGCCCGAGCTGAGAGTTAGGTAGGCCTTCTTTTTGTTGAAATAGTGTTTTTTGTTATGTTAAGAACCACCTTTTCCGGTTCACTGCTGTCCTGTTTTTAAGCCCCTACTAATTTCTTCTTCAACTTTTATCTCGTTTCATGAGCTTCTTTCCCAACTTACTGTTTCTATGCCCCTTTTGCATAGATTCCGCCTTCTCTTATCTCCATACCAAATGGTGCCTTCCTTTTTCCTCTCTTCGATACTCTTTTTTTTGTAGCGGTTAGGGAGGCTTAAACTAACTTATAATCCAATCTAGCTCATGCTTATTGATAATTGAAAGAAAACGTTCACTCTAATAAAAGTATGGTGACAATTGTTATGTTTAGATTATTGCAACATTGAGAATAATAGTTCAGTCACTTTGCCACAATCTGAAAACATTTCTTCTTTTGCGATTAGCACACCTGGTAGGCATGGATAACTTAAATCTAGAGCTGAATGTTCGAGCCCAACAATAAACTATGCTGTTGTTTTAGAGGGCTAACAGCGCTGTAGAATAGGCAGTCCTGTGTGCCGTGGTATTGATAAACTAGCAATATCACTTGAATGTTAGTATCATGTGTCTAATATTATTGGAATACATTAATACAACATCACATATTGAGAACAAAACTGTCACATTGTAACATCAAATATTGAAAACTTTTTTTTTACAAAACTTGTGTAACTTATTACACCATTTAATGATTCTGAAGGCCAAGTGTTACAGCACGAATTGCACTACTGTATGTCTCGCTGCTGTAAACAACTTCCTTTATTGCCCGATTTTCTACATTGCGTATTTTTTTATAACATTTCTTGAATTGTAGCATAGCATCGCATGAAATGCTGAGCTAAAAGATATGTAGATCTTCCTTATGTTGAAAGAGAAAAAGTGTTTTTGTTTTGTTACGGACTACTTTTTTTAGACTCACTGCTAACCACATTTTTTCAACTCCAACTACTTCCTTCTTCAACTTTCAATTTGCTTGCATGAATTTACGTTTTAACTTACTATTTCTATGAGCAGAAAATCTTATTTGGGAACACACTTCGTGCATCGAATCCTTATTCCCGCAACTCCAAACTAAATGATGTTTCATTTTCCTTTTTTTAAGCACCTTTGTCCACGTTAATGAGACTTGAGCTAACTCATCTAATCAAACCTGATTTCTATGTCAGTACCCTCTAGATTGTAGTTACCAAAATTCGTGTCTGAAAAACATCCAAAACACTAGCTATTGAAGTTTTTCTAGGTATTGTACATAGTATAAGCACCTGAACATACATATGTAATTCCCCAAAGCGACCCAACACATTTGAATAGATGAAATAGGCTGATTACTCGGAAATCCCGCTTTTGGGGTGGCAAAGAAAACCAACGTAGCTTAGTTACGTTGATTTTCCTTTTTATCCTGACACATTTCAACGCACGTGCACTGTTACCATCCCTAAAGGGTTAGCAGCGCGCATATTTCGGCGACTGAAGGGTCAATTGCCGCCAGCTTCCAAGAAATCGCTATCCTCGGAGTCCAATTGGCAGCAAATGACCTCTCGCGACGTGCCACAGTAGCGGCGCATTATGCGCGCTTCGTGGAAGTGCAGGCAGGCACTTGAGTCATTGTAGGTCTGGGGCGGCTGTCGTCAATGGCACTGAGCTATAACGAGCTCCTGGAGCACACTCTGCCTCTGGCTTCTTTTGGCCAGCCTCTTGTGCCTTGCTTGGGTCTGGAATGCTGTTTTGTGCCATTGTAGCTCTACTATTCGATTCACACATACATTTTCTTTCATTTCAGCTGAGCTTCTTTTTTATTTCTAAAGAGATGCCTTTTTTGCCGTCAGGGCTGCTCTTTTTGCCCTCTGAGTTGCTCTTTTTTGCACACAGAGCTGCTCTTTTTGACTTCAAAGCTGTTTTTTTACCTCAGAGCTGCTCTTTTACCTATGCTCAGAGCTGCCTCAGACTATACTATGGAATGGGTGAACCCCCAAACTGGTAGTTAGGTAGACCTTCTATTTATTGAAATAGAATAGGTTTTTTGTTTCGTTAAGGACCATCTGTTTTTCGTTTCACTGCTGTTTTCTTACTCAGTATTCATTACTACCTTCCGTAACTTTTATCTTGTTTCATATGCTTACATCTTAACTTACTATTCCTATGTGCAAGAATTTTGTGGGTGAGTACACCTTGTGCGTAGATTCCGCGTTCTCTTTATTTCATTCTAAATTATGCCCTCATCCTACGTTTCTCAGGAAATCCTTTGTTGTGGTTAAGAAGCTTTAAACTGATGTAATCTGCTTTCTTCAGAGCTGTTCATCTATTTCCTCAAAGCTGCTCACCTAGTTCCTTAATTAGAGCGGCCCTGCTATTCTATCACAACTTTAATTTTATTCCTTCATAGATACCGCACCGTTTGTTCACAATTGCCTGCCTGGTTTTAAAAAAATATCATGTTCGGTTCCTCAAAACTTCGCCCATTGTTCCCTTGGAGGTAATTAATCATTATTCCCTCGGACCTGCCCTGCGAGTGGCTTACAACTATTCTGTAGCAATCTGTTATTCCTCACGTCTTACTAACTAGTTGCCCATGCTGCAGTTGTAGGTGCAGGAACTGCTACAGTTGTGACGGTGTAGCTACCTAGTTCAGTGAGCGCTTTCTCTTCGTCTCACGAATATAATTATTAAGTTTAATAGTAGCGCTTGCTCTTCGTCTCACGAGTGTGGTTACCTAGTTTATTAGTTACCTATAGCAGTGGCCTAGTTTAGTAGTTGCCTAGTTTAGTAGTTGCCTAGTTTATTAGTTACCTAGTTTAGCAGTGGCCTAGTTTAGTAGTTGCCTAGTTTAGTAGTTGCCTAGTTTAGTAGTTGCCTAGTTTAGCAGTGGCCTAGTTTAGTAGTTGCCTAGTTTAGTAGTAGCCTAGTTTAGTAGTTGCCTAGTTTAGTAGTTGCCTAGTTTAGTAGTTGCTTAGTTTATTAGTTACCTAGTTTAGCAGTGGCCTAGTTTAGTAGTTGCCTAGTTTAGTAGTTACCTAGTTTAGTGTGCTCTTGCTTTTCGCCTCACTAGAGCGCAATCAGCAGGTATGTCACGCTGTGAGCTGAGGGTGCGCTATAGTTGTAGATATTTTGTATCAGCAATCCACTTGGAGCGGCCATTGCTCTTGTTTACAGGGTTTTAGTCGTACAAAATAAAAATTTTATATTCTTAAAGCGTTATTCAAGTTCGACCGCGTTGTTCTCAACTTTTGATTTTAATGCACGTTCATCAGCAGAGGATTTTTCCACGCAAACGCTACACTAACGTACATATTTTTCGGTACGTCGGTAGAATTTATACTTCAATAAAGCAAGTTTTAAACATCAGTTAGATACTTGAAAATGGACTTTTACCCTCATGATGCTGGGTTAAAACATTTTCTTTCAAGATAAGTTACATTAGCTGCTCAAAAATATCCTTTGAGATCACTTCGAGCGTCAACGAGAAAATCAACGGACACTACACAATTTCGATCAATTTTATGTTTATGAACTCCCGTCATCTCATTAGACAGGCTTAGCGTCTGTGTAGCAGCTGCTGTATTTTAGTCTCGGAATTCCGACGCCTGAAAACCTTCAAACAGCGCAAACTATTCAAAATATCTTATCGGAAAAACGTAATACAAGCTCCTGAATATTTACGAACTACCACTTCCAAAACAACTTCTTTTCGCACATGCTCGACTCCCACATTCAAAAAAATTGGAAGAGCACATTTTTCAACGATGTCGATCTTTTCGATTTAAATACGCTCTGTAATGAGGCTCCGGAGCGTGCAGCGGGGGTCGATTAATGGTTCCCATTTAGAGGAGCCGAGTCCCTGCACCCTCTAATGCGATGGGATGCGCTTTGGCTTAATTGTACGTGTAATTGTTTGCTATCTCCCCTCCACTCACGGCCCGCACTCTTCTTCATGCATCGTGTCCGAGAAGCGTCCCAAGTCTCTACATTCCGCTAAACCAGCGTAGATGTGTGATTTGAATCATCTGGAACCTATGAACTTGAACAATTTATTTACCAAAAGCGATAGAGCAGTAGATTGTTTCTTAAATCTAGTGCAATTGGCACATTTGAGTATAGCTACTAAATTGTGGACCCGAATAAGTTCGTACATAATAGGTTCGTTAGTGTGTGTGATTCGTTGAGATATCGGGGCAGGTGTCAATCATGCGTCCTGTATAAGATGCATTTAATGTCTTTCTCTTAAATTATGTATTCTTAAATGCGATGTTCGAATTATTATAGCTATAAACTATGCTTGTGTGTCGAATCTCATCGAGATATCAGCTTGGATGTCGATGTGGATTCTCGCTTCAGGTTTTTATCTCTTTATGACGTCAGCCCAGCGCGGCCGCATAATATTGAATCCCGTTCATTATACCTCCGACATCTAGCCATTAAACTGAGCTTTGGAGCGACTCACGGTTGCAAACGAAACCCGTCCTGTGCAGGGGAAAGCGAGAAAATAATTCGTGCAGTCGAAAAATGTGAAGAGGAGTAGATTTACGGAAAAGGGGAAACATTTTCACACACACAGTTCTCAACTGGAGTTCGTTCATTGTAGTTTGTACCGCACACGCTGAACCCAAGCGTATCTACCGTGCCTATCCTCTTTGAAATACGTTCTTAATTTATGAATAGACTTTGATAATTGGTGCATTTTGGAAGTGAGAAAATTGAAGTTTGTAAATTATTTATTTTGTATTAGCTGCAACCGAAGTGACAAGCGCCTTGATTTAATTTTCATGCTCTTCTGAGGCTCGAAATTTAACAAAGTTTCATTGAAGAAAAGAGTATATGGTTGTTACTGCATAACACAATTACACATTAATATACACCCTGCTCTTTCCACATCTGGATCAGAGTTGAGGTATAGTAATCATACGTTTGACACAGATGAGAAAAATTGCTCGTTGATCGTGTCTGTCTTCGTGAGCTATTCGTAATCTAGGAAGTACATTTTTCCGTTTGGATTTTGCAAAAAATGCTCTTGCCGCAGTTACTGTAAAGCTTCTGCAGCGCTACTTTTTTCAGAAACAATTGCATCTGTTAATATTTCGTCTTAGTTTATTTTGTATAAGCTTATAAAGGTTTGACTCTATTTCAGTTTTTGTTTGACAATTATAGACATTTTCTGTCAAGCCCCTCGGAGGGGTACATTTATTTTATCTATGGAAACTAACGCTCCCACAACGAGAATGCGAAGTCCAGAGCTAAAAGTTAGATATTCCTTCATTTTGTTGAAGTAAAATTTTTACTTTGTTTTGTGAAGAACCATCTTTTTTCTTTGTTCAGTGATGTCCTATTTTTCACCATTTACTACTTTCGTCTTCAACATGCATCTTATTCCCTGTTAATTTTCTTCCTCGCTGTTCCTATGAGCAGGAGATTATGTGTGAGAACACACATTGTACATAGATTTCGAATTCCCTTTACACCATACAAAATGATGCACCAATCCTTTCTCTCTTTGGAACACCATTGCTGTGGTTTGAAAGGCTTATTCTAACTTTTTATCTAATTTTAATTTTGGTCAAGTTATCAATTGGTTGCTGAATTCCTAGAATACCTATCACTTACGCCATGATGTACATAGTAGAGTCATCCAGTTATTGATGCTATACTATCACCTCCACGTCTTGAAATCTCATTGTCGAAATTCAGAATCGGTCTTCTCCTCCGACATCTTCATTCCTGCCAAAGTGTCTCTTTCTTTACGATACAGGGTGAAGAATAAAGCAATTCTTTGTGACGTAAAAGCAACAAAGCTTTCGTAGCCTCATAGTGACTCCCGTGTTTCCTCAAATGTGGTAGCCTCATAGTGATGCTCGTGTTCCCTCAAATTGTAAAAGATTGGTGAGGAGTTGGCCAAGTTTGCATTGTTGTGTCAAGGAAAGGAGGAGGCTGTCGCTGGCCGTGTTATGTGGCGGCCATAACCCTCCGTCCAGCCCTCTTTATTGCCGCCGCTGCGACGGACACTCCACGCTCTTAATGCCCAGCTCTGCTGGTGTCATTGCGTGTGTTCTGGGCAGCGAGCTTATTTTGCTGACCGAGTTGTGGCTTTTGGCGCCCTTATTTGGTGGCTTCTCGTTGTTTTCTTACTTTACTGACCGCGTTGTGGGTTGTGTTGTCCTTATTTGGCGGTTGCTCGTTGATATCTTATTTTTTGCTTGATATCTTATTTTGTGGGTTGTGTTGTCTTTATTTGGTGGCTGTTGGCCGATGTATTACTTTTCAGGTTGTGCCGTCCTTATTTGGTAGCTGCGAGTTGATATCAGTTTTTACGGTATGGGTTGTGTTGACCTTATTTGGCTGCTGGTGATCGATATCTTACTTTTCTGCCTGAATTGAGCAATATGCCGACCTTATTTGGTGGCTGCTGGCTGAAATCTTACTTTTCTAACCGAGTTGTTTCGTCTATTCAGATAATTTTTGCTCTGCCGATTTACTAAAGAATTTGGGTGCCCAAAAGCTTTGAAAATTAGTTGCCTGAGTTCCACAATTTGGCGAAGGCAGTGAATAAAACCATGGGAAGTCATCAGTTCAGATTTCAAAACGGTCTAATTCACTTATCCTAACCTGCTGTGATTATATTCATATAAAATTGTGCATGTTATTGCTAGATAGCTTTTATTGAAGCTTCGTCTCACTGAAAATCCCTCCCAAAAACTTCTATCATAGCATTTCTCACGAGCCGTGCGAACTTCCTTTTTTCTGTCTTTGCGTTCCGTTTTTTGTGTTTCTTGAAATCCGCCTTCGTGTCTGCCACGCACCGATGAACTGCAGGACGTGATTTGGCCAAACATGCTCCGTCTCGTCTTTTCTTGAATAATTTATTATTGGACAGTTAGCTACGGAGCAGCTGGGCCACCTGAAAAATATTTTAGGCTGAGGCTTAAATTTTGAAGAGATTTGACAAAACTTAATTTCACCCATTTTCATTGTATCGTCAGATTTTATTTGGCACACGATATCTGACTACTCCGTCAGGCTACGTTAATATTTATCTGAATTTCTATTGCTGTAATTCTGAAACATCGACTGTGTTGCGCGTTTTATCGTCTTTGTACATTGATTCCACTTATCTGTTTATTTTATTTGTCGTCTTTAATCCCATGTAACTTCTAAAATTGTTTCAAAATTTTTAGTAATAAGTATCATTCGTCCTCAACTGTTATTCTGCAAAGTTGAGAGGAATCAGGATTGGCATTCAATATGAAATGAGATGAACTCGCTCACAATAAACGATTAATTGAAAATATAAAGGCACTACTTAAATCCAACCGCACATTTCTTTGCGGTCTTCGCATTCATAACAACTCTTTACGTGCTTCAAAATTGGGTCTTGCCTCTCCCGGCTCTGGACCCAGGAAAATAAGTCCTTTGATCCGCCACATCTTCCAATATCGCGTGCTCGGTAATGAAATAACGAGTTATCAAAGATTTACTTAGTGTGACCAGCACCCAACTCCAGTTCTTTGAACATTAAGGCATCTCGAGGAGCTCGTGGTTATGAGAGAGTCGAATGCTGGAATTAGAGGGTGTCATCGATCCGTGTGGCTTAGTTGGTGAGACCGATAATCAGGCCAAGTGTTGAGTGCCGTCTGTACTTTGCTGCCGCGCCACAGTGGCTGAGCGTTCACACAACAGTGGCACTGCAGCTGTACCACATCGGCTAGGCGTTCATGCCACAGTGGAGCTGGAAATACGCCACAACGACTGCGTTCATGCCACAGTAGCGCTGGAACTACGCCACAGTGTCTGCGTTCACGCCACAGTGGCGCTGCAACTACGCCACAATGACTGTGTTCACGCCACAGTGGCGCTGGAACTCCGCCACAATGACTGTGTTCACGCCACAGTGGCGCTGGAACTACGCCACAGTGACTGCGTTCACGCCACAGTGGCGCTGGAACTACGCCACATTGACTGCGTTCACGCCACAGTGGCGCTTGAACTAGGCCACAGTGACTGCGTTCACGCCACAGTGGTGCTGCAGCTGCGCCACCACAGGAGCACTGCAGTCGGGCAATACTTTCCCTTTGCGTAGATCTTTTTGGTTGTCGATGGCACCACAATGCACTGAACATAATTGTTTCACGCTATATATGTATTTAGTTATTTCTCAACTTATGAATGTTATTCGAGTACCGTAACTTATAGGTTGAAAATTAATTCAAGTTAATTCCAATAATTCGGTAAAGACGATACTTGATTTTGCTTTCGAATTGGTGGAAATAACTGGGCCTAATTTCCATCCCTGTGTATCAGGGTTCGCACCGAGAAATGTAGAATTCGAGAATTGATGTGCATTCGGGTTCTGCAGACCTGAGGTGAACAACACTTTTTTGTGATTGGAAATTTTTCAGTAGTCCGCTTGCATGAAGCTGTTAGTCTAACCGTCAAATGCACAATCCTTGAAGAAAAATTCTATTTAAAACGCAATTTCATAAAAAAAAGTTTGTCGTGTTTTACGCTTAAGCTACCCTACGTCGTGTTTAAATAAACGTTACGAAGAAGGGTTCGTTTGGCCAACGATCACGTTTTCAAAAGATCCGCCATCGAAAATATATTCTCGTCGATAAGCTCAGCATATGCTTGGCTCTACGAACATCGTCCAGAACATCGCAACCATCGTTTACTACAGTACGTCGACGAGCGTCATTTGAAAGCTACGCCCACCATGATTCCTCACTCTGGGAAACACACGTCACCAAGGTCTTGAGAAAGCTGTACTGCCGAGCACTTCCATCTCTCTTCATATAATTCAACTCTTTCCGTAGACACTTAGAGTCCCGCTCATTCTATATAAATTACTTGTTAATTAATATGTAAACTTGATCCAATCTAATTATCTGACGACACTTGCTATTTCCGGTAAATTGTTAATGTAGAGTTTCGTGAACGAGGACACGTTTGTTCTCAGGCGTGACAGAGACGCCGAAGCTGCCACGTCTGGGAGAATGCGGCAGCGTTGTGAAGTAGAGGTTGTGCTTTCGTCCGCTACCCTAGCGGGTATGCGAGGCGATGCTTATTGAAGTCAAGTATTGACTAATTTGGTTTAATCGCCAATCTGGAATTTGAGTGCAGATAAGTATCTATCAACATGTCATCCACTGTTATCATTCATATCATGCTATTTCACGTTTAGGCTAGTTGGAATTCGCCTTCAGTGTACTAAGCATTATTCTGTACCTAGGATGTGTACGTAAATTCATTTAATGTATTACATAATCTGTTTCGCCGACTGATCCAGTGACGAGGCCTCACCTCGATATGAGCTTATTATAAATAAATTCCTGTCCATCGATTGTGTTAACTAATTTTAATTAGAAGACGTCATCATTTGAACACTCAATTAAGAATTTGGAAGCCTGTTTATTTAATCCCTTGCAATTATTTACCCTTTAATTATCAGAAATAAATGTCATCAGAAAATATTAATGACAGAGTAACATCAGAAATATATTGAAAGATACGTCATCGGAAATAAATGACTTATGAATACGATCAAAGTGCTAACAACGAGGAAGGATCATTATATTTTCACTAAAAACACGATTTCATTAACTCTTTTCTTTTCCTAAAGACTCAGTTTCATTAATTGTTTTCAGTACCAAAAATACAATTTCCCGAACAATTGTGCCACAAGTTTCAACACACTTCATTGAGTAGATCAAACTTGCCTCCATGTTCTTCACCGTAAGAGGCTCTGAATTCCGTGTAAACCATTCCTTTTTCTTGGAAGTTGCGGGCGGATCAATGGAGCCTGTGAAAATGGAGCGTGTGGAGCATTTGGATTTCCCTGCAGCTGAGTGCTTTTTGTACCTGCACGCCAGATCTAATTTGTGTGCCTGAGCTGAGGTGGTCGGCACCGACTTGTGATTGCTTCGGTTTTTGTCTGGGGAGTTTTTGTGCGTCTACGCACCGACCCGCACTTGTGCCTGCCGACCCTTTCACGTGGTGACCGACCCTCTCACGTGGTGACCGACCCTCTCACGTGGTGACCGACCCTTTTACGTGGTGACCGACCC
>JACJUY010000860.1:144113-178538 GCA_014220935.1 Platorchestia sp. MABIK | reverse complement strand
CAGTGAGATGCTTTCAAAGTTACTGACACATCATCTGTAGTATATGATATTTCATCTCAGAAAATTACTGATGTGTAACAGTAACTTTGACAACGGCTCACATGTTGCTCTTCAGTTTTGCATCTCCATGAGATAAATAATAAACTAATCTTTCTTATGACCCCAAAATGTATTTGAAAGGACCAAAATACTTTTCAAGCTAAGGCCTGTTCCCAAAACAAATTTTCACATGTATTCAAAACACCATGTGTTGTATTATATTTGTTATTAAATGGAGCTTTCTGAAAAGCAAAATCATGTTAAAATTTTTTTAAATGTTTTCATACCGCACAAATGATGGAACTAATTCTTATTTCATATTAAAAACTTTCCTGGACTATTTTATAGTCCAACATACCAATGGAGCACAGATGATCCTGAAAGATGTAGAATAAGAAGCTCGTCACGAATGAGAATAGAAAGCATTTAAGATGAACTCTTACGAGTTGTGTTTGAGTGTGTAAATAAGATATTTGAGGATAAAGAAAACGAACAGATGAACCTAAATTAAGGAAAAATGAACCTGAATTAAGTAACCCTGAATGTGTTACGTAATAGAATGATGAGCAGAACGCTTCCGTGGTGATGCCGTACTTGAATAACCCGCTAAAAAAGTTCGATCAAGGTTGGAATTATTAATAGCGTGGTGCCCATATGACAAGCTCTGTGTTATTTTTTTTCAATTTACACAGAGAAAATTGATGTCCTGCTGCTCGAGAACTATTTCTTGAGTAGACTACGCAGACATCATTGAACATTTTAAACCCTCTGTAAAATTCAAACATGTATATTTTTACGGGATATGACGAGGAATTTAGAAATGTGCTTTTTTCGCTGTTTCAATCACAACGGGATTTATTAAAACGCCACTCACTCCAGCAAACTTTTACAGTTACATGATTACAGCATTTTCGGAATTAGTCAGAACAGAACATCTCGACATTGATAATAAGGTTAAATTAAATCCTACGAATTTCTCCTACGAAATGTTAAAATATTTTAAGGAATTAAGACAAGACACATACATTTGTATAGCGATTCAGTAATGTCGATTTCAGAATTGATTATGAGCTCGAAAACTGTCAACGAACTTCCTAAGTGCTACTCAGTGGCTGATCATCGGGCCAGAGTCGCACCTCGCTTCTATTCATCTGCCGCACGTGGGTTTCCTAACAGAAGAAAACAATAGCATAATTACATGAAAATCGCCTAATGCACTGAAGTAATCAACTCATATTGTCAATCTATAGCTATAAACTTAGCAATTTGCTCTAAATTCATCGCGCTCTGGAGTCCGGATGAACTCAATGTTAGTAAGATCCCTTACCGGACCATAATTAACTAAAATAATGTCGGTATAATTGCGATTTGCCATATACTTTCTGCAGCACTGTGTTTTGGGTAATATTATTGTTTCACTGAACCTGGCAGTAGTCCCTTCGTCTCTTCATCATTAGACTACATGCTGCTCAGTGCGTTTGTGACTCTGAACAACTAACGAGTATGTTGTTATTGATAATTTTCAGTGTGTTGTAAATTTTGCCGGCGTACTTTCACTTCTCTGTGTAATTCAGAGAAGGTTTGGATACCATCATTCAAAACAGTGCGCTTCTGTTACTGCTCAGCTAATTAAAACTTCCGAACCCCTAACACGCTGGCTTGTGGCATTTTCAAAGCTAGAGCAAATATGTTGCGTCGCTTGCTCTAATTTAAACGAAATTGATCAACCTTGGTCGATGCTGATGAAAACCTTGTTTTTGGAAGGCCGGGCTCCTGCACATCTAGAGCTCTCGCTAAAATTTTGTAAAGGAAACCAATTGAAGTGGTACTCCTTCCACAACAAAATGTATCCTAATCAAATTGGAGCAGTCCTCAATACAGAACCTACCGACTCAAGAAGTTATGGCATGGGGTATTTAATAAAAAATTTAATTAGATATTTCACTTCTGTTTGGCGTTCTGACACCCATAATGCATGCGAAGTTTTTAGTCTTTACTCGCTCTTATAAAATTGCTTGTGTAGTCCTTTCCAAACTGGGATTCTCTGGGTCGTATTTGTTGCCGTGAGGGGCACCCTGTCGAAGTATAAGAAAGAGAAGTTTTGATCAATTCCAATCGACTATTACAGAGTGGAGCAAACTTCATAAACCCCTAAATTTAAAAGGAAACGGTTTCCAAGGAACTCAAAAAAACTTTCGCATTTACGTCAACGTGAAAGTTTCGACCTTCAAAAGACTTTTCAGAAGTTTAGTAAAGTGCAATTTTGAACCGGACGGGATGAGTAGTTTTGAGTGGAAGCCTTTGTGACGAGCCAGGCATCGAGCTCGGGGCCTCTTCAGATGATCCCTTATTTGTGCCTCACACAATGATGCGGCCCTGCATACGTCCCGGGGTTTGCCAGATTGTTTTTTTCTCGCTTAAGCCGTTAAATTTATTATTTTCAAAATACTTTTTAGCTATTAAGCTTAATCAACATCACTCAAACCTACAGGGCTACCTAATTTCATGATCACACTTATTTAAAGAAAGTGAAACTGGATTTTCGTCAGACAGTGACTTTAACGAAGAGTTAACTTTTTAAAAATTCAGTTCTTAAATTTAAAGAGAGTTAAAGAAAAGGTAATTTTTTTATTTTACTTTGCTAGACCTACGATTTAAAATGTCCGATACGAGCTGCGATACATTTCAACACATTCCGCTGTGTGTTCAGAAACTTTTCTTCTAGATCTTCCTCTATCAATGTTTCTCACAATAAACTGGGATTGCCACTTGTGGAAGTTCCTCTGAATCGTTATTTTGTTAGGTTTGAATCGGTATTCCAAGAAGAATTTTCTCCGAGTCCCGACGATGGATCCAATTTTCGTCATTTCTTCGATGATAAACTTGCGTTGTTGAAGAGTCAGTTGTCATGTTTGCTGATTACAATAATTTTCTCTCCTGCACCCTTGATGTTTATGCTCATTTGGAGTGTATACCAGATACGTGAGAAAACATTGAATTCTGTCCGTTTGGATATCCTCTGTTATAGTTTCCTACTTCATATGTTTGAAAAGTTATTGGGATTTAAAAGGTACACATTTTTAGCAACCACCCTGTACATCTGGGAAGGAACGCTGTCATAAAGAAAACCGCTGCACAGGTTTCCAATCGAAATTTTAACAACGGATTTTCATGCGTAATATAGACTTTATCATGTTGCGGGAAGCGAAATTAAAGTAGTACGGACGCGCTTGAAGGTTGATGTCATCGATGCTTGAACATCCGCACTGGCTAACAATGATGTCACGACGCTCAGTAAATCGCGGCAGAGCAAATGCAGCAAACATCTCATGATCGCTGCTTTTTCCCTTACTTTAAATTTTTTATTGTGATGAAACCCATAATTTACTAATTGACGTTTTAGAAATGATCTACTCAGGTATATTGGAAGAAAAAGTATCCAAGCACTTCGTTATGATTTTTCCTCGCAATTGCTGTAGTTGAAAGTTGTCTCTTAGGTGAATATTGTTTTAGTAATTAATGTGGTTTCAGAATATTATTATGAGTAATTTACTTCAAAAAATAAGTGTGAAACTAATACCAAATATTGTCGATTCTTCGTGCAAATTTAGATCAAATCTAAACTTTTCAGGGTATGGAAAGTTATTCCACGAGTTGTCAACTTCGAAATCACTCGCAATTTGATCAAGGTTTCTTCTCTAGTTATTCTAAAGATATTAGAGTGTTATAGATGTGAGAAATGAAATACTTGATGACACACACAAATTTATTTACGAAACACCCGTACAAAAAAAGACACGCATATATATAATTTCCTCACTACGTTTGGCGACGAAAGACATAGATAATATTAAATGCAACAAGAAAATTGGAAACGAATTTCCTTAAATTCACACACCAATAATTTCGTGCTCTCAGAGAATGAACACGGAGGCAAGCTCTGTGCGAAAGACCTCACCTTCCCTCTCAATGGTTAACTTTTTAATACGCGAATTTCTTTCATCCATGTACTATAAAGCAGCTTTTAACACACAATTCTTTTTCACAAACTACAGAGTATTGAAAATTAACTTTAATTTTTTTTCCGTTGAAAAATCTGCAACTAATTTGCTCGGTCAATGTTCGGTAATATATGAACTTTTCGACTAGCGTAATTATTAGGTTCAACCATGAGAAGATAGGTTAGAGAGCAGTTTTACTTCCATAATTAATAAGTCAATCTTACCGTCCGTCAACTAATACGTAATTCATTTTCACCATTCAATTTAAATTTTTTTATTTTTTACACAAATGCTTGTTATTGAAATACAGGCAATAGTCAAAGACATATTTTCTTAAGCTTCTCCATCAATAACAAACGAATTTATCGTAGCGGTTGAATATCTACACCTACAGATTGAAACACATCGATGAACTTCTATCTAAGAGTAGTTATACTTTGTCCATAGAAATTGACATAGAAAACAACAGTGAAATCTTTTGAAGTTCCCCTTGGAAGATATCGGGCTGACAGTATACAGAAAAACCATTAATTGGACTTCAACAGTTTTTCATACAATATATAAATTTTATTATTATTAGAAAATTGACTACATTTTATTAGTTTGTGGTACGGTGTATGTATATCTTGCGATCTGTGTTAGAACACTTCATTTTAGGAACAACGAATTGAAAGTACTTCCAGTGAATCCTTTTTCGATCACACACGATATGCCTCACTGTCCCAGTCATTAAAAATACTTGAATTCGCAACTAGTACATGTCTCCTCACATATTAGAGACAAGGGGAAAGCAGCTGCAAAAATATACTACATTATGATACACTTTTACGTTTAAGATATAATTTCCATGGTTTGTGTGAAATACTTCTCACTTCAGTT
Organism: Platorchestia sp. MABIK; assembly: GCA_014220935.1. Classification (NCBI taxonomy): domain Eukaryota; kingdom Metazoa; phylum Arthropoda; class Malacostraca; order Amphipoda; family Talitridae; genus Platorchestia; species Platorchestia sp. MABIK. The sequence goes on along the minus strand of JACJUY010000860.1, from coordinate 173,619 downwards.
TCACCGAATGTCGCAGAATTTGAATTTTGAAATAAGTTGGAGTATGATTTCAGGAGTCGAGCCCTCTACATTGAAGCTACATGCAGAGAATAACCTCCTGTGTAAGTTTTAGAAAGGGACCTCTCAAAACTGCTGACAATAATATGCGGAGCTTCAATTATATTTTTAGAAAACAAACACATCCGGAAGCGTCCTATAACCATTATATTGCCCAAGGTTTTTTAAAGTGCGTACCAAAATGTGCTGTGAGTGTCAACCACCATGGAACGGTTGGCGAGTTCGCAGTAATCGCATGCACTGCCCTAAGCAGCGAAAAATTCAAGTGGGCTATTTGCAAAAATAATAATAGAATTCATTAAGTACAGAACACTGATTTAGTCGAATTCCAAACGTTGATTCTCAGGTGTAAAGAGGCAGCATGTGTTAAAATTTTCGGATGTAATCTTGCATTTGTATTAGCATCAAAAAACATCGTAATGACACACCCCTGAAAAGCGTCACAAGAAGTTTCATTTATTTGAAATTGTGTTTAAATACTAGATGACACTTCGACTGGTGTTGCTACGATCTCTTATCTCGGCTGCAGCGGGAGATCAGCACACAGCACCGCCCAGCGCTGCGACTGAGCTCCGACATTAGAGAGCTGGTCACGCGCGTCTGGGGCGTTTTGCCACGCCTGCCGCAGGAATCAACTGTACAGCATTGAACTTCTTTGTTCGCAGTTGACGGGCTTCTGTGTAACAAGGAGTTGTCATGCGCCACTCTGAATGATATTCATTCGTATCAGCAAATGACGACAGTGTTTGAAATGTAGACATGTGTGATGGGGAAAATGAGATGAATCATTAAATATTAAGAGGCTCAGAGAAAATGAGAAGTGTATTTTTAGGTAGCATAATTCCAATCACAAAAAAATGGATTCATCTGGTAGTAATAATTTCATGAAAGAAAAACCTTATCAAAAAATGTCCCACTTTGGTTTGAAAGTTCATTATCATTTAGGCATGGTGTGATATCTCAGATCATTGAATGAACTGTAGCTAGGAGCTTTATCATGAAGGGGAATAAGGACGTAGTTACATTTTGAGGATTTTAGAAATAAACTTTACAGAATTGGCCTGAGTAATGAGCCTCAGATTGGCAGCGTATTCAGACAAATGTCAGTAAAATGAGAGATTCCACCAAGCACAAGTTGAGGCAAGGTATGAAAAAATTACTTTGGAACATTGGGGAAAATGTGGGCAATGAAAGCCTTAGCAAATATTCAACTATGAAGCGGCAGTATGTACATACTTGATAGTAAATTATTTTCAAGTAAGCTAAACTGTTAAGGGTTACAGAATAATCAATGAACTTCAACTTGGTACAAAAATACTTTGTAGAAACAGTGCTCAATGGATCTAGCTGCACATGTTAGCGGCCACGGAGATTTCATTTTTCTGAATACTAAAGTGTTCACCAACTTAGTCCGCGTTCATCAAAAATTTTTCTCTTTTGATTTACAAAATTTGTAGCAAAGTTTTAAATGAGGTACTTGTTCCAATAATTATCTGCAACGTTAAATTCCTAAATTGAAAACAGCGCAAAACAAGGAGTCAGAGTTAATGTGAAATTCTACCGAGTGCTTGCTGGATTGTAGACTTGCAATGTCGTACACACGCCCCCATGTAGAATCTCATGAACCGATAAACAAAGATGGAAGCATTAAACCTAAGACTTCTCCTAGCCTAATTTCGCTGCAGGGGGAGAATGAATGATAAAAGAAAAAACAAAGATTGAAGACAATCTTTCTTCATAAAATAATAAAGCTTTATCGAATTATGCGAATAAATTTCGTCTCAACACTCGTAGAACTATCTGCAGGATTCATTGTTTGTTAAAAACCTTGAAAATGGAATTATCACATGCCGAAATTCCAATGTTCACGTGATGCACATGTACTTTTTGACTTTTCATTTAAACATTTATCTACCGTCAGTTCCCAATAAATCAATCGTCATCGTACCAGAATTGACGGCGGTATTTTCATATATGGGCAGCCAGAACCGTAGGTTATGTTTTTAAATTTTATGGACAGATGTTCGGTATTGGTTACAACCCTTTTTTTTGTTTCGCTCGACCTTATGTCTTGAAGGAATAAACTGTACTGACTAATCAGTGGGTAAATGCGAACATTAGATAGAAATTCTTCTTCTAATGCAACTGCCAAATGTACTGCAAAACAAAAATCACAAAAATGAAAATGCGATTGAAAAAAAGGGAAACTAAATGAAATATGTTACTTGTTTATACATCGTTCAAAATGTCAATTTAGTGTTTTCGGGGTAAAACTCCGCAAATAAAGAAATAAATCATAAGCGACGTTTCACAAAGGAACGTCAATGAATGTCATTATTCACTGAATCACATTCATGTCCTGACACAAGACAGTTAATATTACGCATGTACTACACTGAACAGTCTAGCTTAGCAGCTTAGCTTCACAAATCCATTTTTTGTCTCTCTGTTCAAAACGAAATTATTTAATTATCAACACGTTCATTTCGAAACATGATAGCTATATTTTGCAGCACTCAAAACACTGAAATTACAAAAACTAGATTAGCTTCTTCACTGAGCACGATATCTTCAAACAACACATGATACATAGTACGCTGAACTCTCAAAAATACTTGAAATGACATTTCTTTCACCAATGATGAAACTGGCGAAGGTAGGCAAAAGCAATGGCAAGCAGAAAAGAGAGAACTTGCCTTATTGAGAAATATCCCTACATCATGGTCCTTGGAGCGCAACATGCAACTTGACGGCCTCTCACCAAAACAAGTCACATGTTTTCCTCAGAAAGTCTGGCGCTCAAGGATGTCCTGTTGATGAAGTAGCGTAAAGTTTACGGGACTTTGCTCTCGGAGGAACTGTAAACAGGAAATCATTCTGATCGAAACTTCAGGGAGAACGTGGATCAATAAAGATCATGAATTTGCATTGAGATCCCACAACACTTGAATGCGGAAAGGCGAATTAGCTTGCAGGATATTTTTGGGGCGGAAGAAAGCAATTCTCCCGAGTAATTGTTATAATAATCTTAAAACTATTTTACAATCATAACTGGGATTGAGATGTACTATACGTGACAGTTAAAGAGAGTGAATTTCTTTTATCGCTATTACCCAAATGTGTATTATTACACATATACAAGTTCTCCCAAAAAAACTGCAATAAAAGTATTGGCAAATTTTTCATGTAGTCAAGTTACACAAATTGGTCAGCGATGGTAACGTCCACTGTTAATATTTGGAAAATATGTACCAGAAAAATGAGAAATTACATTCATTTATTCCTGTAATTGATATGTTTTTGAAAAAGTTCAAAACATTTTCATGTTCAAAAACATAAAAAAGATTAAATTAACGTCGTTCTCTTTCCTTTCAGTCGCACTCGAGCACATGTAAGGGTCGAATTAACGATTCAACATCTGGTCGCCTTTTGGTGAGTCTCAAAATTTGGTGAGGTAGTTCAACGATGCTAATTATAACTCATCGCTTCGTCATGAATTTTCTTTTACGCCAGCATTCCTTACCTTTATTTGTAACTAACGCTTAAAATGGTGTCATATGGCAGATTCAGGCGATGTTATTAAGTTTCACGAATGCTATTAAGTTTGTTTTGACCTTTCCTGAGCCGATCTTATTGTGATGGAAAAGCTTCCCTTAAATTGAAAATAAATTAAACTCTCAGTGAATATTCTGAGTTTACATAGTAGTACAGTCAAAAGTTAATTTTAATGACAACATTATAATTCACTTCTGAGCAAAATTGCATTCATCTAAATAAGTCTCTGAAAGATCAAGCGAATATTTTCTTATAAGTGTAGACAATATCGTACAAAATATTAGATAACACTGGGATTGTCGGAAAATGGGTGCGGAAAGGAGCTAGCTAGCTCTGAACTCCACAAGTTTCTAATTGAAAAAGAATTTTCAAAGAGAGCAAAACTTAAGTTATATGGTACAAACGTTCTATACAAAGATGGCCGCAGAACTTCCTCACCACTTCTTAGGTGTATATTATCAAAATAGGGGAAACACTGGTGCTGCCTTGAAAGTCAAGATACGGATCTAACTTTACTAGTCACTGCACATTAACTTGTAGTTTTCTGAACATTCAAAGACGTTAAATGCTTTTTATATCGGTGACGAAATTATCAAAAATTATAAGTTTTGTTAGGAGCATTGATATGCTACTTAAAAGATTTGGATATGAAATTATTTTCCTCTGGTCCTTGAGTTTATGTTGCTGGCCATATCAATAGAACTTACCGCTAGAGTATCATCTCAACTTCCGGCTAGAGCCCGAAACACAATTTTTACATTAAAATCTTTTTTCCCCATTAGACAGAACTGGAGACGCAAGTCCGGACATTCAGAAGTCTATCAAAATAGTGAACGGTAAAGAGAACTCGAATTCCAGACCTCCGATTGAAAGTTATACCTCTTAAAAGGCTTTCAAGGAAGCAGGAAGTTACTTTCACAAACAGACATAACTCACGCTAAAATTCAAGAGAAAGCATTATAATCACATATACTAAGGGCACTTAAAGAGAGAGCGTCGAAAATGAATGAAGCATAATCAATCTGAAATTTTTAGGTATGTGAGAAATTTTATCATTGATGATAATCACTGAAACTTCAAAAACGTATGCAAACAGTTGCGCGTGCTGATGATCTCGATTAAAACATTTGGTGCTTAAACAGAACCAAAACTAAGTGGAAAGCAGTCCAGTCCCATATAATTTGGCAGAAACAATACGTATGAGAAGTTTGATTGTCAAGATTATGATGGCACTGTAAAATAAATATATAGATACGGGTGACTTATTTAGGAAAATTTAATTTTAGAAAGTTTATACAGGTACTAAACTCTGGACACCATCTCCGGCTTGAATGTTTCATTGCTTTCAGGTGCATCAGATGGCAGCGACGGAGCAGGCGTGCGCCAGTCCACGCCTCTGTTCACCTCGGGTGAGGAGTGGTCCTTTTGGGGCGATGCGCTCCCCACACCCGCAAAGCGCGGCAGGCTTCCAAACTTACTTGCTTTATCTTTGTTGGCTAGTTTCATGGGACAAAGAGTTTGCGAGTCAAAAATGACCTTCGAGCTCTGTTGAGACTGGTTGAGACCAGCTGTGTCCATGGATGAAACTTCTTCGTGCCTGCAAATGGGAAAACACACATACCAGTGAGTAAATTAGGTAAATGATTCGAAAAACTAACATACCTCAAAATTAATGATGACAATGACTAGATGCTTCCATTGCAATTATGCTCATGGCTAAGGGATAGGCATTGACACACCATCCACTCAACGAGAATCCCACCTCTGCACTGGATTTGATCTCAAACTCACAAATCTTTAGTCCTCACAAGAGATAAGACTCTGCCCCATTTTAGTTATTCAACTCATCTTTTACGGTTACCCTATAAAAATTTGAGGTATTATGACATTTCAAAGGAGCTAACATTAGAAAAATTAGCACCCATCACGCAATAACAGTAATAAAAATCAGTTACACTAATTCTGGAAAATAATTTCCTTCCACACACAAATATTTTTTGGTAATAGTGCGTTTTGGGAAGAGCCAGGTAAAAAGTGACGACTTTCCACCCCAGTAAATTGGTCGTGGCTCTTGTGATAATCGACGTGGGATGCTCCTGGAAAATCTCCCAACTGCGTCTAAAGCAGCAACCGGATGATATTGCAGTTCCTATCACTGAATATTCAAACTGAGCAAATTAACGCTTACTCGAGCGTTAAAAACAAAACAGATCAAAATCAAATCAGTCCTATATCAAATAAAACCTGAAGGAAATTAAACACAGCTAACATAAGCCTATATCATTGGGAAGAAGTGAACTAGATCCTCAAAAAGTTCGAAACTTTATTCCTCTGCATTAGGACTAGCGTGCTGCGTAACAGTCGGAGCAGACCGCTTTATTTATTCAGCATTAAACTAACGAAGCTGGCAGACGTTAGGCAAACAGATTTCCCAATTTTTCACCCGTAATGTACAGACGAAGCCTGAGTTCTGCTTGGCTTCTCCAAGAAGCGAGCAACTCTTTGCTTTTATAGCTTAATAAGTCGCGAAAGCACCGTCCTAAAAAAGATGCCTGATGTACAAACACCCCATTAACTCGTAGACTTCCGTAAGATGGTTACTCACTCGGTATAGAGATCATAAAAATTAGTTTTAGACTTGTCTTGAATCTTGTTAGTAGCGTGAGAATGTTGCACTCTGGACTTCAGGTTAGATATTTAATGATTTCGATTGTACACGAGAATAGCAGTTAAATACCAAGTTATTTCTGTAGTTTTATGACGTGAATGCGCCATTCTCATCTGGCTGGTGGTGCTCCGGAATGTCAGTAGCAGATAAAATTATGCTTCTTGGCATCGTTTCTCCATGGCATATAGGAATGAATACGTCAACTTAAATGCCTTTGACTTTAGTAGAAGTCAATTTAAAACTTCAATAATGGACTGAGACAGTGAGCGTTAATGTGCGCACTGATGTATTGCGTTGATTTCTATGACAGGCGAACAGGATCGTAGTCCTCGTTTAAGTGCTTAGATCAAGATTTTTTCGGGCATTCATTTTACTTCCTTAATGGTCAAGTCGATTCGTGTTTTCTCTGCCGGTATGACTTTCAACTAAGTCAAACATACACAGTGTGCTTCGAGCTCATTTGGTTTACAAAATATCAAAGATACTATTATTGAAGAGGATCAATAAAATTAATATTTTCAGGCACTTCTTTACCCACAAATTGATCTATATTGAATTTAGCGTTGAAATTCCAATCCATGGAAGTGCGTTGTTCGATAATATTCTGAATGGAATGAAAAGTCTGCTATTCACGCTGACACGGACGCATCCTGAGGGTGAAAAACTAACTTGTATATCTTGTTATGTTTCCCTGTAAGCCTACTGTGACAACAAAACACTATGCAATTGAAATATTTAGACTAAGAAATTCAAATTAAGTTTTTCTCTGTCCACTGATTATATTCTCACCAAAAAAAAAGAGAAAATACCAACTATAGTTCTTTGTAAAACTGAGCGCACCCCACGCCATCAAAGTAACGATTAAACACGACTCCGTTGTGTGGTTGCTTACGGTCAGTTTTGAAGTCGTTTTGAAAAACTGGCTTTTCTGCTCTAATACATGTTTAACCTTTTTGAAAAGTGTAAAGAATACACTTGAACCATAATGTGTTAGCTTTTACTCAAAATTTTATTTCGGAAAAGGTAGCGAAATAGTTTAAATGTTATTTGCAAATTCCGGCACGTATTTGAGCAATTTACCTAGTGGTACACATGTGTACCACTTCGGAGTCAACGTGTTAAGAGCCCCGTTCCTGTTCAAGCCGGATGTGTCATTGTTCGTGAGCATCACCATCTACCGCTATTCTGCTGTCGAACAGTTATTTGTATTTTATTCAGATGCTAAACCGTTATTTTTCATGGCCTTGGTGAACTGAGGCTTTTTTGCGGCACGTCAAGCTGGCATTTCCAAATCTTTGTCCTGCCGATGTTTGATCGTTTCCTCAACGATGTTTTAGAAATTGGGATTTTTTTTTAGCCGGAAGGTTGTTACGGCTGGATATGACATCATATTTCGTTCTAGAAGCCTGCCAATGCAAACAGCAATCTTCATTGGAACTTTGTGTGCTCTGTGATACTTGACCGAAAGAGAGCTTAAAGGCCACTTTTTCAGGCTCTTAAAAGAGGATCCATATCATCTGCAGATCGCCGGCCACGCCGAGTGTCCAAACCAACAAGACTGGCGTTCATAAATATTTAAATCAGTTGAATAATTTCCCATAAAACAAAACTTTTGTTGCATTGCAACAATATGGGTTACAAGGTTGAGAATAATTTATGGATGCGCAATACGTCTTACACACCTTTTAAATATATGTGTCCAAATCACTATCAGTATTGAACCAGTGTGACGATGAAATGGGTTTGAACCGTCTCCCGTGCGCACGTATTTCCAGACGTTAAATTTTTGTTATTTTCCCAAGAGCCACACGGACAATATCAGACCAGTTACACCTTGTTAATATAGAGCCTATGAAGATTCTATATTAAATTTCAATATAACTTTCAGAAAATAACCATGATGAGACACAATTATTAAAAAATTAGGATTTCATTATCGACTAATTATTCTAGTCGCAATTGTTTAAATATCTTGAGGCTGTAAAATGTACCGACGGAAGAGTCTGCCATGATTGTTGCATCCATCCAATGAAACGATTCTTCCTACTGATGTGGCAGATAGATTGATGAGGGAAACTTGTACGATTACATGAAGCACGAGAACAGCAAGAACTGTTTCCTCCTCTAAAGAAGCGCTGTTAAGGCTTTGCTCAGAGGCGCATCTTGACGACTTGGCAATCCTCCGGATTGATCACAACGGGCTCAGGAGAGTCTGTCACAGTCTCTTCTCTCCAACTTTTCTCGTATTTTCTACTATCATTTTTTATTTTTTCCTCTGCAGTACACCTTATATGCCCTGTACTTTGATACCTGTCATTGACTTTTTTATTTCATGTAATGTAGATGACAATGAACATTTGAAGTAGAATAGTAGTGCTCACTCAATTCTGAATCGTTAGAAAAAAAAACAGTTTAACCGTAGGATGCATGCATACATGTTACAAATTTGCCTCAGTCTCCGCCTGAGATACTAAGAGCTTCAGTGAAGCAGTATAATATTTTTCTACATGAGTTATCATAGTGTTTCAACTGCTTGCCCTAAATCTATACCCAGGCTCTCATTTAGTGAACATTGATAGAAATAATAAGCTCAATGAATGAGTTTTCCTACTTGTTTACGGCTTTTATCGTTAATACCCTACTAGTCCTAATGTAAATACTATCGATAGGTTGAAATGATTCTACAAAGTAATTGACACTGACCCATGAGACATGCTAACGAAAGTGGAGATGGGCTTTCCGGCTGCAGAAGTCAAAGATGTGAGGTCGCTCACGGGCACGAGGTCAGGTGGGTTGCTTAGCTGACTACTTCTTTCCACCCGGTAGACCTCACCTCTCTGGGGGGAACGGCGGTCTCCTGTCATACATAGAAATCAAATGTGAAACCGATGAAATACGAATTAGCCATTATTCGAGTTTCTTACTAAATGTTTTCAAAATATTTAGTGTATAATGTTAGTAGTGCTCAAGTTATTGTCTCAAACTGGTGATAGTCTTCGGGAGTGCGTTTAGCTCGTCAGAAAGCTAAATTGAAATTGAACGTTTCAACATGTTCATTTTTACATCTGTTTGAATAAAATGTATTGGTAAACTGAAATTGTGTGTTACTCTGAATGTTAGGGATACCAAAATCAGTGTGATTCAATAATATCGCGACGCCGTGCTTTATATGAAAATATTTTGCATTCAAATTTATTGTTGTAAATGAATCCTAATGTTGAGATCCGCCAAGTTGGAGCGAGGAGTTTCGGTGTGCGCTGCACGCCTCCATAAAACATACTTGGTAACCAAAAATGTTACTAACTTTGAACAACAAAATTCTACAATTTTATTTCATTTTGCCCAACTGCAAATAAAGGAGGAATTTTCTTCTTCCATTGATCTCCCTCCACCTTCGATTTTCACATGACAGAGGAGATTGAACTATTCTGTCTGTCGTGCAAAAATAACTTTACGGTGATCGTACTCATGTAAATTTAAGCCTCGGTTAAAAATAATTTGTCTGATTTGATTCACATTAGACGCCATCTTATACTGAGATATTTATTTCTCGCTTAGAATCTCACGGTGCAAATGGTGACTCCGAGGAAAGCGATTGCAAGGGGAGTATTCAAGGAGCGAGGAGTAAGGGGGAACGTTGTATGAGGAAGTCTCACATGTGGACGCTGATAAATGTGTAACTTGGACATAATTTGAGTAAGAGATTGGAAAAAAAATTTCGCTCAATTTTACTGTCCAAAAGGAAGTAGGAAAATAGATAGGGTGGGGATACTCATGTTACGATGCGAATGAATTTCGAGAAATTATAGGGTGAGCGACGCCCGATGGTCTAAGGAAGACAAGAGTGCAAGGGCATTGTGAACTGGCTGTTGTCAGGAGGGGGCGCAGGAGGGGGGATGGTATAGGTCAACAGATGTGCAAAAGTGTTTAGGGGTAATTTCTAAAATATTAGCTATTTTAGTAGTAGGCGTTTATAATCATCCGTAAAACTCGAGCCTGCAGGCGGTTCTTCAGCCTATCGTCATACAATGGTGGGCAGTAGCTTAATTAATTTGGATAAGAAGTAGGATTTTAATTTAGCCGTCGTAGTACGATCAAGAAACTACTGCAAATTTTAACTTCAAACACACAAACTCATTATGAAAGTAATAGACTGCATTTAAAATTTTGAAGAAAATTACGGAATTCTCATCAGGTATCAGCAAAAAGTTAAATTCTTTTAATTAGAAAAGCAGGGAAAAAATAGTGCTGCGGTTTATTGCTTAGCGCTGGGGAGAACCAGTGGAGTGTATCACTTCATCAAGAAATATAACGAATCCAGCCGCAGAAATGCTAGCTGCTGAACCATTTGAGGTGAAAATGGAATGATCTAAATTCATAATGCTCAGACACAACAGCTGAACACAATATAGATATTATTGGAAAATGTTGGAACACAATATACAGAGATTATTGAAAAATGAACACGGATGGTGGGAATCAGGAGCTTGTATACAAGTTCCAGAACGTTTGAGAATGAGAGTGTTGCGACGCTTACATGAGAGGCCTCAAAGAATAGCGGGCATCCAGGCGTCGATGAGCAACCAGGACGAGGGTGCAGTGGAGGTGTGGTCTAACCATCATCACAATGAAGTAATTATGCAGCATACGTGGAATGGGAAGTATGTGAGTAGTTGTAATCTGGTGCTTCAGTGATGATGGGGTGAATTATTAGTACAGAATTTGTACTCATGTGTTTTTAAGCTAATATTTTTAGGAACACTTAAAACCAACTTGTGAGAATATATATACTGTATGTATAGTGACGCCGCCTTGGGGCTATTTCAAGAACCAGGGCTTGATCCAAATCTGTTAGTTGTTATTCCAGTTGCAACGTCTAGTTAATTATTCATACAAAGTTAAAAATGACTCTCACATCATTATAGTGGAAACTACACTTAAGTAGTTATTTTCTTGAGAGCCAAACAATGGGTTAGACAACAAGCACACTATACGATTATGCAAACTGGAATTTTCGCTTAAGTTTTTTCTTTCTTCAATTTATTTATAATATTTTGGTGCATTTCTGAACGTTCAAATTGAATTCGATATTGGGAGTCAAATTTTTTTCCACTAGGTCGAAATGTGTCTTTTTTAACCAAGAAGAGGAATGAAGCGAAGAAAAACACACAAGATAGAGAGTTATTTCTAATTTGGTATGCTTTCGGTAGTCTCGGGACTTATAGCCTTGATTGCTGCTTGTAAGTTACTATTACGTTACGCCAGTTTTTCAGTCATAGCTGTATTTCAGTGCATCACCGTGACCTAAATTAAGCTTACGCAATAGTTAACCGGTAAGCTGCCTGCGTCTACCTTGTAGCGTTACAGGATACTTTCCAACGGCAAGTCACGATCTATATTACTGTTTGATATTTAGTGTGGCATGTCCCTGTTTGGGCGCCAAATTGTTAGATAGTTGGGTAGTCGTATCCTTCTTGGGTGCCAGTGATAGGTTATTTTGGTGGGCGAGTCCTGTTCGGCCCGATTTGATAATTATTTGTGTTGGTCCTTCATGGGAGCCACCTTTTTATATTTGTCCCTATCTTAGGGATTCTGAGGGCCGTATTTTCTGAGGCTTTTTATTCCAGAGGAATCTTCCTGATATTTTCAGGGATAAGAGAAAAGTCAGATTCTGCTGACTTATTTTTATTAACTTGGAGTTCGCCAACAGTTTTCAAGTGTTGCGAATACTTTCGGTATCCCTCAGAGTTTGATCTGATTACATATTTTGCTGATTTTCGAGCTGTTTTCAAGCGTCGAATTCTAAGCCGAACTAAATCAAGCTGCAGAGTTTTGAGCTGAACTAAATCAAGCTTCAAATTTGAGCCGAACGAAATCAAGCTAATGAAATTTCGAATTCCGTGACGGATAAATGTAACGCAAGTATCTGTGAGACGCGAGCTCAGTTCTTTGCGAGAACAATTAATTTTCCTCCTTTTAAATTACAAAGGCGTTAGTCGACATCTTGGCAATAGCCTAACAATTACCTTTGACAACCACCATATAACATTGATTATTAATCTCAAGGTTGATAGAACCATACCTGGTTCTCTGATTGTTGTGTAAAATCCGCAGTTAGTCATCCATAATTGGTAGAAATGTACAGCACCCTTGGCCTTGAATATTTCACTTGGTGCCCTCGTCCTCAAAACACCAACACCATAAGTTACACATCATTTTTAATAGCATTTCATGTATTTCTGTGATTAGCAGTCGAGTTGAATGATTTCGAAATATTAACCACGGGTACATTATTAGCATTTTGAGATTATCCAAAATATCTGCGCCATTTAAGGCAATAAGTTACTGGTCGAAGAGACGCAAGATCTTCCGTTCTGTGGGGTCAATGATTCGTATGAATGCAGGGTTCTAGAAGTGTTTCGTGTTGGAAGAGACAGTACAACAAGTAGCGTAGCTGAGAACGTTAGGGTTCTCACAAACGAGAGATTTAAAAATTGATTTGAAAAATTAGGGTAGGGTAAAATTTAGACTGAATGAATTCGACCATATCACCTTGAGCAGTGGTATTGATACCGAATTGGTGGCACAAAACTTGGAGATGTGGAAAGAAATAGCTATGGCCCATCTGTCGATTTTTAATGAATTCGTAATATTTGAGTTCGGTTCCAGTTTCCGATTCATTCTATATGTTATGCCTCCTCCTCTGTGTCAGCGTATTTTTCCATGGGCGGTAGGATTTGAAGTCTAAGTTCTCTTCTATTCAACAAATTATTCATCTATCCTGCTTGCATCTAAGCGCCTGCATGTATTTTATATTGTTCTCTTCTGGTTACTTTCTTGTTTGATCATTTATTAATGTCATAATTTTTGCGCATCTCCTTTAGAATATATTAATAGAGATGTCACCATCCCTTGTGACGGTAAAAAGCAACTAATTTCTTTGATTCTGTCTTATCTCCTCCCACTGTATCAATTATTCTTCGTTCCCGTCTCGCAACTTATCCTGCTCTAGGGATTCAAATTCCTCTATTGTGAGACGATACTACCGAAACGTTCGCTCTGCGATAACTTGAATGCTCAATTTAGATTCTACAAAATTACTGTTCTGAAAAATACTGTAAAACACCTAGAGTTCAGCAATCGACACCTATAATGACGTTCTTGTGATCACCGTCGTGAAGTATTTGTAAGAAAACAATTCATTTGATTGTCGTTTAAAAGAACAATCCCTCTAACGCTAAAAATGCAATTCTTTTGTTTAAATAACGTGTACTAAAGATGGAGATGGAAGAAAATCGAGACAGTAAACAGAAGTGGTGGGCAATCGATATTTTGCACATGGAAGCGTTGTCATTCTTTGTGGAACATCCATTATTTCTATTTTATAACAATTTCAACATCACTCCTGTTCTGAACGCCCAACCCTTTATTTTTTGTCTCTAAAAATGGTTGGTTAGTGTAAAGTGGAAAATTTGGACACGTCATTTCGTTGTGTCGTTCGTAGTGAAAAGATGAAATTATGCTCGTACTAAACTCTGAGGTATGAATTTTTTTGTTGGGAAACCTCTGCCTGGCTACCAGTAGTAAAAAGCTCGTAAAGCCCCTTCTTTTGGTTAAAATAGAACGCCATCGACCGAGGCCTCACCTGCAGTTGTGGAGGCTTGACTCTGCGGCGGCCGCTCAAAAGTTGCAAGAGTTGCGCCGGTCCTGGCGTGCATGGCATTTACACTGACGTCATCAGAGAAACGAGAGCAGAACTGAGGAGCGCTCAGGGTGTTGGGCGCAACTTGAACAACTTGAGACGACGCTTGATGTTGCGCGGTGGTGTTGACAGGCTGCGGGGAGGCGGGGGCGCCTGACGTGGCGGGCACCGCTGCCTGCCACACGTCTGATAACACAAACGCCAGCTTCGATGAAGTGCACGTAAATGAGAGCTGTTATTATTACTCCTAGCAGACTCTCCACTAGTAGGAAAGCTGTTGAGGTTCTTTCATAAGAGATGCTACAGAATAATAAAGCTCACCATAGCGCATTTTATACATATGAGCGAGCTAAGAATAATAACTCGTGGGACGCAGAGGATGAATTTTTATTTTTCAACATAGCGATTGTCGACGCAATATTCAGGGAAGAAAAGATGAGCTTGACTGCTTGACATATTCATGTCTCTTCAATTGGCGTACAGAAAATGTAGAACTAAAATATTTAAGCTAACACGTAGTCTCGTATCTTAAAGATGGATAGATTGCGTATAATCCAGGATTTACATTTAGAGCCTCCTGTTTTACGACCAGCTTGTGTTATTACTTCGTTAGCATTGGTTTCATAATTCGAAATGCTGCACATGAAACGAATACTTGCTGAAAATCTAATATTGTAGTATCTGAGGAAAAATAAGCTCTTGATTTCACTGAACGTGCAAAAATTAAGTGAAATTTTTCCATAAAAATGCTATTGCATTTTCATTTTGTATTTTAAACTATACTTTCTGTGCTACATGGATTCTAAACTTACGAAAGTATAACTGAAGAAAATAGTTCACATTTGTGAGAATCGATAAATTTATTTTAAAAATATTTGAAACGTATTCCACGCTGGGAGACAAAATATTCAGAAATAATTCATTTTGGACTATGGACGCGAAGTTTTTGGTTATGCTTCTGATTTTAGTGACACTTTTATTTTGGTGAAGTTATTTCAAAGGATTCCAAATTCGAAGATTTATTCAACTGAAACGTTCTCTCTCTCTCTCCGCATTAAAAAAATTAAAACAGTGATTGTTTGCAGTTCAGAACAGTAGATGCAGTTTAGAAACGTTTCAGAGCAGTATATTATGTCAAATATTTTCGTTGCAGCTAATCCGTTTTGCAGGGCAACTAAAAATTCAATGCGGCAAAAATTACAGTTGCGTTAGTGCAGTACAAACTAGTGGGATCCACTTTTGACTAATTCGGTGATCACTAGCCGCCCTCCGCAATTCATTGACGTTCAGAAGAGTTTCCTGACGTAATTATTGCACTAACAAGCGCAGCCACAAAGCAGGAACATTACTTTGATTACATAAGATCATTAGTTTTTTTCATTAGAATGGTATTAATTTTTCATTTTAAATTTTAGACCAGACCTTCTGTTCCACATAGTTTCAAAACCTGAAAAAGCATGATATCCAATTGAAGACAACATCTCACAGGAATGAGTCTCGATAAGTTGATATGGAAATATCTTCAGTGTATTCCAGCGTGAGAGACAAATGGGAGTGCCAATGTTCACAAGAACACTGGTGCAAAGCTGGTATGTCATCCGCAGACGTCATGCGTGTAATTTTGCAGCAGTGTCACGCGTGTCGTTGTTTATACACTGCCGCCTCGTCAAGCTATTGATACCGACATCAAAAGCACAGTAATACTGCGTCTATTTATGGTGGAAATTTAGGGCTAATTGATGTTGAGGAAAATAAAGAAATTCCAAGAGCGTTACTTGTCAAAAAATTTTGAACTCAAAATCATTCCCAAGTGTGTGAACAAGTTTTTTACTCGGGTTTTAATTAATCCTTCGAACTTGAAATAGCATTGAATATTCAAATGCACACATACTGCGTCTGCGAAAAAAGATCGCCTCCAATGGACGTTCTTTACTTAATGTGAGTGCATAGGCGATTTACTGGTTAGGAGATTCAATTTTCTTCTGATACTCTCTGCTGACGGCTTGATTTATTTCCCTTGCAAAATTTTACCGAATGTCAAAGAATGTGCACCCAAAAAGAGAGAATTCCACAGGACCGTAATTCATTATTCGTTGTCGTTTACCTGTACTCATATATGAGAGCGAATTTAACGGAACGCGTGCATTCATTTCCAAATTAAATTTCCTTCTAGTTTAATTTAGAGCTTAGTTTACTCCTTGCTAATCACAACAAAGGTTTTCTCGAGAAAGATAGAGAAAGACTCCATTTAATATGGAATTGAGCGAACGATGAATGCGATAGGTGTGCCCCAACACTCTGCGCATAGAAACAGCAAGATTGAAAGAAGCTTTTGAAACAAGATAAAAATTGAAATGAAAGTTATATGTGTTGAAAAAAGGGACAGCAGTGAATCGTACAAGATAGACTGTGACACGACAAAGCCCTATTCTATTTCAACAAAAAGGACGGTCTGCGTAACGTTCAGTTTGGTACCTCATATTTTTCTCATGGTAGTGGTATTTTGCATAGATACAAGAGCTATATCCGCTAAGGGGCAGCTGCAGTAATAATGCTATAGCTCTCGTGAGTCTCAGTAGTTATGATTAGCACAGCGCGTCCCTGCAGATGCGTACCAAAGAATACTTCGTCCTTTGATACAAACGAAATTTCAAGTCAGCTTTTCTAACGCCTACTGAAATTACTTATGCTGCGTTTACATCGACACTCTTTTCCACAGACACATCCTTGAGTAGCGGGGCAAGTGCACGATGCAAAGGAGTAGCGAGTGTTCATACATGAATTCACGAAGTGCAGAGCACTGCAGGTGGGCATAAGAAGGCTCAAACATGTTTTACTGGATATTCGTCACAAACATTCATGGTTGAGATAGAACTCTATCAGTCTCTGGACATATGGGTGTGTCCAAATATATTCTGATGACAGGCTGCCAGGCAACGGTGCATTAATCTCCTTCTCACAAATCAAGGCAGCGACTGAAGCTAGAGTGAGCGACGGACAGAGTGTTGAAAAGAATGGCAAGGGAGAATGTCAAAGTTAGTCTCACGGTGCCTGCCTGCAAGCCGAGCAACAGTGCATATGCTCCTCGCACCGACACTCAGAGTGTCGAAAAGAGTGTCAATGTAAACGCAGCTGCGTTTACATTGACACATTGGAAGCTCACATCCATGGCGCAGGAAAGTGCACGTTGCGGAAGAGTGGCGAGTGTTTACACTAGAAGAACGCAGTGTAGGGCACTGCAGGCTTGTGGAAGAGTACTCACTGCTCAGTTGCCTCTCAGACGCGATGATGGAAGGTGTAACACTCAGCGTACTTCTCGTCGTCAGGAAGCTCTTTCTTTAATGTTTCGGTTTTTACGTGTTTTACTGGAGGCTCGCCACAAACATTCATGGTTGCGGTAGAGCTCTTTCAATCTGTTTAACACCTGAGCGTGTCCAAACGTGTTCTGATGACATGCTGCAGGCTACGGCGCATAGAACCTCTCTCCACTACATCAAGGCAGCGACTAAAGATGGAGTGAGTGACGGGCAGCATGCTGCAAAGAATGGCAAGGGAAAATGTCCTAGTGAACCTCACGGTACCCGCCTGCTAGCCCGGCAACAGTGTATGTGTCCGTCGAAGTGACACTCAGAGTGTTGAAAAGAGTGTCAATGTAAACGCAGCTTTAAAAACATTAGATTCAGTGAATGGTTTCCATAAGCTAGTGTTCACTGCAGTACCTGGTGATTCTTCAAGATGAGGTAGAAATTAGCATCAGGATAACCCAGACTTTCTGACAGTTGTTCAAAATTCCGTAAAAACTCTAGCTCTTTCGTAAGCTCTTTGTCATTTTTCCTCCATCGGGTAATATTTTTCATTCTAAGAAATTCTTGATAGATTAAAAGTAACTGCACTCCTCTGTATCTAAAGCGACTGTATCCCGTACTGCACTTAAAATAATGGCTGAATATTTAGTGGTAGAATCTTCATGGTGCTCGAATGCACGAGAGAATCTTTTTTGAATTCCTGTGAGACGAATTCGTTAGTCAGGTATACATAATTCAACTATAAAGACATTTTCCAGTAATCCAAAATAATATTTTATTAATCAAATCATCCCTCATCAATTAAAACGTTACTATGGTAAAAACATTCAGTATCATATAACAATTATTATTTGAGACACGTTTTGTAGTCATTATTTACATTCATTCCTTTCGAATGATAGAGAAAATATTATCTTTTCCGTCACATATCATACGTAAGCGAAACAAGTAATTTTGAATTCCCCACAAGTGCATCGGAGGAAGATTCCTATATATAGGTATGTATTTTCCTAAGGGCTTAAAAAGGAATTGTGAGGAAGCACCTTAGCAAAAGGCGTACAATATATCGGTGTTACCGATCACACACTTCGTAGGATGCCAATTTCACGCTGTTGGACTTGAGTCAAGTGGCATAACCAAAAAATTTGCACAATGACGATTGAGTTTGTTTCGGCTGCAGAACGAGTTCAGGGGTTGTATTAACTTTTTTCCATAGACAAAGATATTAGCTACTACATAAATCACGGACTCAAAGCACTTTCACGAATAAATTGGGTATAGTTTAGAAACTTGTTCATTTTACTTCGCTTTCAATCATGAAAAATATCAAATTAAGTTTGAGCGAAAAAATATCAAGCGTGAGGGCTTAGGGGAAGAAGGGTGTTAAACTCTTTCAAAAATTGAGTAGTATATTCTGTTTTTATTCCGGCACTGTGCGAGGAGTTAATGCATATGGTCAGATGTGGAGGACTACCACCCTTTGGAGGGAAACAACTATACTCTCATTAACAGAAGAAAACGTAAAAATGACACTCAGTGCACTTCAGAGCTTAAACACTCGTAAGTAAAACTTGCTCTCATTTCCAAATAATTTTTACCAAGTTACTAAGTTTTCGGCAAACCAGATTCAAGTGAGAAGAGCTGAGCACAAAAATACAGCTCGGAATCGTCTGAACCAGGAAGTGTGCCTCGCAGAAGTAAGCGCGTACCTGCTTACACGGAGTGGCTGCGAAATATTTGATAGCAAAACTAGAACCTTATGTATGAAAGGAAGCTGATTGGTATCTTAATTGAGCACCAAAATCAGGCCACAACCTGTTCCCAAGCTTGACGTTGTGCGGTGGCGAGGAACTGCTTCGACACAGCAGGATCTGTTAACATGGGAATGCGCTGTGAAGCAACAGGCAGAGGTGCTTCCAAGGCATGGATTTGGGCCTCTAAAATTGAATTCTTCTCAAACTATGATTACTTGCTTTAATGGTGTGTAAATTTTAAAAGGTTCAACAGGGTGTTTTGGCGTCAAAAATTGTGATCGTTTGAACGGATACATTTTATATTAACACACAGGCTACCTTTACGTGGAAAGATTATTCTATACCCGATATGGATGATAAGGCTACGTATTTATGAATCTTTTGAGATTTAATTATGTGTTCTCCCATTCATCAGCTTTCTATGCTTCTATAAGAATAAAGTGTCCAGTGTAGTGGTAGAAAACAAAGGGGAATGAATTAAATTCGTAATTTTATTTCTGAGAAAAAATGACTTCTGTATACCAACATGAGTTCGTCTAATGTTCATATTTTAGTAATTAACAATTCAAAAGAAAGAAAAATCAAACGCCTGCACACGTCTTCATTTGTTTTATTGTTTTTTCTTTTAGTTCTTCGAATTTCAGAGTGTAAAACAGGTGAATATTTATCTAGTTCTCATTGAAGAGATTAAGTTATGGAAGTAATTTGCGACTGCCACAAACACACAAACGTTAAAAACGGACCGAATTATGCAAGTTTCAGATAATCATAAAGCGATGATAAATAACTTGTGAGCAATTTTTGCTTGACGATAAACGAATCTCACACAGATGGACGAAAAATAGGTCTCATTTTACTTAATGGACGAAAAATAGGTCTCATTTTACATTTTACTTAATTTACTTAATACATTCATAAACGACCACTCACAAACACTGAAAATGCGTCATATCTAAATACTTAACCCCAGTCACTATAACTCAATGTTATACAGTGAATGCAATACACTGAGCGCAGGAATGCATATATTCGAACCGATGATTATTTTCAGCGATAAATTCAAGCGCTGCTGAACAGACTCGCAACACACATTGCATTAGGAAGGATCGCTATGTTCAATTTTGAATCCAAAACATCATTGATCGCAAATTTGATTGCCAGCCAGTAAAGTAAATCCTTGCAAGTGTTATGGCTCATCTTGGAGCTGCCTCCAATGTAACGAGTTACGAACTCAGAGTAACATAAAAATGTAGCTTCAAACTCAGAAATAAATAATGTTTTCACATCAGACATCCACAGCTGAACATGAGTGGTTTTGAATCATGCAACACGCAATATTGTGCTCTCATGCCAGTAGGTGAGTAGAAATAATGTAATGCTATAGTCAGCATCTGTGTACGTGTTTCAAAGTGGTGACTTGAATATACTTTACTTGAATAAGCACCCCTATACTTCCGAAAAAGAATTACATTAGCAAAACCAAACTTCTGTTTTCAAATTCAATGAATTTCTGTCATTCTTGTAAAATTCAAGACGACGATTGTATTAAAGTGTGAAATTATTTAATTGAATTACAGGGCAGTAATGAAAGGTAATTTTTTTATCAAATCCAATGGTAGCTGTGTTTGCTAGACGAGGGAAAAGTTCCTTAGGAAACACGAAGTTAAAAACCCTAAATGGTTTACAAATGAATAATTAGAATCAGTAATAGATTAAAAAAGCATTGGAACAATCGCAGCAATAATATCCCTTGAACTTATCCCGAACGGATGTAAATACGTTTTGGTAATTATTGTCCCAAATTACAAAATTTACGTACTCAATGCGTCAATTCATCCGGGGGTCGACCACTGACACAGATATTCTCATGACACTCGACTGAGATGGCTATACTATTGCTTTCAACTTTTCAACATTGGTCATGTTTCATTTCCTATGAATCCTAACTTCGCTTGTGAATAACACTTTAACTCTTCAGAGTCACCTGGGACATCGTGTCCCACAAATATTTCCAAGCGGAGAAAGAAGGCTAAAAAGAAACGTACAATGATTTGTGCACACCGTACCTACTGCCTCGCTGCATGAAAAGTTTGCCACTATAAGAAGGGTATGCAGCACAGATTTGTTTAGTTATGTAGAATTTATTCTGCATAATTTATAATTGCCACAGAAAGTATTTGACCTTTGCAATGTTACGACAGAGTTTTCTGTTTCACTTTTCAAAATGAAAGAGAAAATTTTCAATTAATTTTCAGAACCTCATTTTGTTGGCTTGCTACGCATCTGTTTCTCAGTAATCTTGGACTGCGAAACCAGTATTTCTTTGCTCAACTGTTATGCGCACCCACTAACTTCATTTACTTAATTACACGGTATATAAATGTCAACTAGAATGAAAAATTTCTTCATAGATCTTTAAATTAATTTTACGAAGGACGGCAAGAGAAGGTTAATGAGAACATTGTATTTTTAACTCACCGTCATCAGAGGCAGCAAAGCTGGGCGGCGGCAGCACGGGCGCCACAGGGATGGACGCCTCCTGATGGCACTTGGGGGACGCCGCGTCTGCAGTCAGACATTCGAATCAAGTTCTTTAAATCAAAGTCATCAGAGTCGTAATTTAGAGAAATTTTTTCCCTTGTTTATTGGTTACTGTTCACTAAATTAATTTTAATCAGAGTGTATATGCTGAATCTGCTATAAGATGAACGCCTAAAACTGAAAACCTTGCAACAGAAGTTGACTAACATTAAAGTCTGAGAGATTGATAAAACGTTAACAACAAAAACTAATAACTTAATTAATAATCGATCCTCGTTAAAGGGAAGGAAACTAACAATATACGTTTTTGTATACTAAAAAAATTATTTAAGTAGTTACCAAAGAAGAATTCATGTAAAAGAAAATAAAGTTTTCTAGTTTAACATATGGAAAAATAGATAATGTTCTGCGTGCAGTTGTGTGAGCGCCTTGTGACACACTTGATCACACCACTCTTTATATCGCAAGTTGTGCTACCAATATCTCCAATAGATGATCAGTGTGTAAAAAATTAGCCAAAAATTAAATGCTCTTTTTGTAATAAAGGCGTTTTATGACATAACTGCAGGAACTGCTCTTAGCTTTCCGCTTGCACTTTATTTCGCATTGTTTCACTTTATTATTAAATGATGAATTTACATATTTCATTATTAATACCTTAAATTTTTACGAGTTACTTTTCGCATCTTTTGAGTGAATCCTAGTAATATGTACAAGTATTCCACTTTTTTATTGTGCCGTTCTCATAGCCAATAATTACAATATACCTTCGATGGAGTGCGGGGCGTTTATAAAATTAATCACAAACAACGTAGCCATAAAACGGATGCGAAATATTCTTTTCTCTTCACTTGCTTCTAGAAATTCCATTGTTAGTTTTCTCTAAAGCAAATGAGTTTGGGACACACTCCCTAGATGGTGTTAACGCTAGACAAAGGCGACGCGTAAATGAACCGTAAATACCGCTCTCGCCTCAGCGCAACATGAGCATGTTGATGAATGTGACTCGCAAGACATTTTTATTCTGTTTCATTTTTCTGCACTGTAGGCAAGCAAAACGTTGTTTGAGGACTGAATCTGAAGATTCACAAATCAAAACCTGTCCACTTTGCCTTCTCACCCACGTATTTCAACCATCCAAATTTTAATTAACGACTCAGGTGCTCATAAAAACAACTGAGTTAGTGTGAGAATTTCTAATGACATTTCTCGTATAAAAGAACCAAAAACATGACTTTGATCCCTGAAAAATCAAATTAATTGGCTGACTTTGCAGTGACTGTGCCTGTAAATTCGTATATTTTCAGTAGAAAGGACTGAGACATTGAGAGACGGAAAAATTATCTGCAACCAGACAGATTTGCCGCAAAACATGGGAATTGGAAGCCAAAACCAAAGGTACACGAGTTAAAAAACACATGGGCGGAAGCCAACCCAAAGGAAAAAAAATTCTTCAGAGATGTCAATTTTAGAACTTCAATAGAATTTTCCTCGAATTCCTGTTCACCTCCTACGGTCCAAGAACGAGAAATATATTTGTACCGTTGACAAAATTTCAGCCTGTGCACTTCACTCGCCGTGTTTAACGGGCTTGAAGCACATTTCAAAAGACGTTTTTACCAGAAATTTTGAAATTAAGATGTGAAATGATTCGTACTGAAAGAAGATCTAGCAGTAATCAAACTTTCTCGTTAGGAGCTTGAGAGCAGAAATGGAACTGTTCAAAGTCATATTTGTGTGTCTCAAATTCTAATAAAAATTCTAAAACTACTGACCGTGAGCTGATCAAACCAGTTTATTTCAAGTGTTCGAATTGCTCTAATTTGGAGTTCGCAAAGCGTGGTCATTCTTTCGCCTGTCGTTCTGTATGACACAAGATGGAACTAAGCCAATTGATGACATGACACTTTTCCCTCATCTGACGTAATTTGTGCGGACACACTGCAAATGAGGAAGGGTATGGGCTGAACATCAATGGGCGCGAGAGACGTCATTGTACTGCAAGACGTGACAAAGTTAGCGTAGTGACTTTACACGATGTTCCGACACTGCCATTGCTGACGCTTTATTACAAGACGCGCAGAACTAGGGGAGAGGAAAATTTTTCAAAAAGAATTAGAAAATCTAATAATGCGAGATTAAAACTGTGATGGAATGTCCGAGAGGAGTTTTTTATCCTTATTTCTTGAAATAACCCTTTAGTGAAACCTGAAAATACAAAATTTTCAGAACAAAGTACACAAACGTTTGAAAATTTCAAATTTTTGGTGATCAGATAAGAAAATGATTTTTCAATAACACTTTTATACCCACCAAAAAGAGCACCAAATATTTAGGACACATGTAGAACAGGTATTTATTATTGTAATTAAATTACAACTCACTTCAAGTTCATTGGGTAGATACAAATCATTACCTTAGTTTCAATGAAGGTGCGCAGAATACTGGGATAAAAAGAACTAACTGATCGAATTCTACGCTGTATCTTTTTCATTTCATGGCAGCATGGCCCTGCAGTTGGAACAAGAACTTCTAGCCGGTTAAGCAACCTACCTCTTAAACTAAAATAACTCAGACAAAGAGCGTGCGAAGTAGTCCATAGCTTAGGTATTGGATAGCGTCTAAATGGGTAAAGTTCCTTAAGTTTAGTCCACTGCAATTTAAATTTACACAGTTCGGAAGCGAACGACGGTCTTACCGTTGCTGTGGTCAGGCTCAGGTTCAGGAGGAGGCAGATGCTGAAGATTGAAAGTGTTGAGTTTGCCCATGACGATGTATTCTCTACTGTACTGAGGCAGAGTCTCGACGCACAAGGCGTCTTCCCTCGAGTCATACAGCTGTGTCACGTTCACTGCGTCAGCGCCCGCGCTGTGCTGTACCGACTCCAAGGGCACTGGCTGGAGCCCTCGCTGGAGGCCGCTGCACTGCAGCTGCGCAACAGAAGAAGATATGGTGAGATGCCTCAACTGCGTCATACTAAATACGCAGGAGCCAGTAGCTCTGATATTGCTGTCGGGAGATAACCTTCAGAAAATGAGGAGACGGTAAAAAACTGATAGGTTCTTTTACGGTTTGTAATCTTAAAATTAAAAGCAACAACTTAGTTCTTACTCGAGCCAGAAAGATACTTGGGGAAACAAATACAATAAGCGTTGTCATATTGACTCTCCGATAAAGTAGAATCGAAGGATATCTGTATGAAGAGGATGAGGGAACACGACAAGCTTCGATGATGTATTTATGAAAATTGAAAACTATGAAAAAATTCATAAAACATTTGTTCAAATTATATTGAAATCAGTCATTAATTTCCACGGAACGTTAACTAGATTTTTGTTGCCTCGAAACACACTTAAAACAGTGACGAGAGACATGTAACCTTCAAATCATTTTAAAACTTCCTACTTTTTAGCAGCCTAAATATGTTTACTAATCCCATCCATAAATGATTGAATCTTGAGAAAATCTGGAGAATCAACTCAAGTGTTATGGAGATGAAAATTATAAAAATATGCTTACGATTAGTGATTGATAAAATTTGTTACGAGTTCATAGTTATTGTTCACCGATTCCAAAAAAATACTGTTACTGTTGTAATGTTTTAATTTTGTCTCAGAAAAAATACACAAATAATTCCAGGACTTCGGGTGTTAAGAGATATGTTCTGAACATTTATTTATAAGGTTGAATATTTCCCAAGAAATAAATGACTGCATTTCTGCAACAGATCACATGCAGTCAAAACATACTTGCTATTGCACTTCTAAACTCTTTCATGCGTGTATAAGACCTACTTTGTTCTCCTCGGAATGGTAAATTTACACGTAAAGTATGCGTATAACCTGATGTAGATAAATCTGGCGCTCTAACGACAAGTTCGTTACTGGAAATTACTGCGCTAAAACGAGCTTTCATTTTCTGGACAAACAGTAATTTTCTTAGATAATGATATACTCTGAGAAGTCATGGATGGAAAAATTACAATGTTCTCGGAAACAACTTGAATTCTCATAGAGTTCAGCTTTAAAAGCGAATAAATTTAACAAATAAATGTAAGTTTCGTAACTGCTGCATTTTTAACTTCCACATTCTCAAAAATGTGAGCTTGAAGATCTTTTCGATCGAAACCAACTGAAGAGATGTAATAACGCTCAAAATTATTCGAAGAGTCGATAGACATTACTACGATCGTCGCTGATTGTTTAGAGCGCACTGAAATGTGTTCCTCCGAATACAAATAATCCGATCGAAAATTGTATTTTCTTGCAGCTTACGGAAATTTTTCAACATCAAATTTTCCTTAATGAAACTTGTAATACTGGCGCATTTAATCGAAGCTTTTTGCACTTGTCATGCACAACTTCATCCTATTTGGGGCAAAGACTACTTGAAAATAGACATGCAAGTGAAATGTTTGGGCAGTCTAAAACTCCTTTCTGTTCGAGTGGAGTGACGATCTGGTTAGGTATTACTTTAGGAAGCCTTGTAAGTAATTGAAGGAACTGCTATAGGTAGCGTGCCGAAGAACAACAGTGATAGAGTGAGAAAAGGCGAACTTTATCCCTTTCTCAGTGAGAAACATCAACAAAACTGAAGATCTCTCGCCGGCTGGGGAGTGGACCTAGTGCACCTCTGCCAAGTTGAGGGTAATGGTATTTGCGAGACTCTTAACTTGCGCTCATAATGCTGCTCATCTGAGCAACGAATCGCCCAAGTTCAGACAAATTGCGAGCGCCTCACAAGAGTTAACCGTCATTCCTCGCTTAGGAAAGAATTGTCGATCTCGAAGCAAGATTTTCTTTTTCCTGCCGGGAAGGAGGCTATTTTACGCTCTACATAACTTTTGTGTGTTTGAAAACATTTATATTTATCTCCGAATTAAATAACTAAAGTAAAAGGAGACCAATTTAACTTTTAAGTTGAGGCTTTTCTTAGAATGAGGAGGAAAAATTTTTTTACTCTGCGAAAAAACGTCGCGTTCCTGAGTAGTCCAATAACCTAGGGTGTAATAATCTACTCCTTACAAACAAATTATTAACGAGTCACAGTAATAAGTAGCTTGTTCAAAACATGCCAATCACAAGTTCTTTTCATATGAGAAGCATGAAGCAGGACTTAACAACTAATAAAAAGAACATCTTAACAATTCAGTATCAAGTCACAAATGGAATTAAGGACAACACTGGCACAATTCCAGCCCTTGTTGGTCTGGTAAGCCTTAGAAACACTTTTACAAGACAAAACTTGTCTAATTTATGTTAAAGTATATTAACACCCGGCACGGCCTTCTTCACCCTGAAGTTTCTAAATTAGTAATAGTCTATTTCCTACGTTCCTGCCTCGTTAACTACAATATTTGCTGGATTCAAGTGACAGACTGGTTGTGAACCCAAAGATATGATAGATGGACAGAGTATCTGCTCAGCTGCTTCAATAGTCGATTTGCCATTGGTTTTCAGGTGGTTTGCATTGTTCAAACACGCAACGTTTGCTCATGTTTTCTAGACATTTCTATGGTGATGGCAACGAAAATTTTCAAGCTAATATATGAGGAGATTAACGTGCCATAAATTATAATAATACAGTGAAGACGACGCCAAGAAAACGAGACGAATAATTCTGCGAAACATGGAGAGCTCATAAGTAGATCAGTCTATTTAGTGGTGGATGTCCAGGCATCAGAAATGCAAAATCGAAAATAATTGGTACAGATATAAGAGAAATTTTCTTTAATGCTTCTTTTGAAATTACGTGTCCAGCACAACGACAAACATGGCATGCTTTTCAGAGGATAGTCAAAAACTTTTTGATACCTAAAAGAATAAAAACTTCACAAACATGGAGGAAATGCTTATTTTTCTTGCAAAATCAAAGCAGCCGCATGAGCTTCTCCTTGAGCACAAGTTACGTTCTCCTCTGGCTATTTCATAAGAGCCAATATATGCGAAGCAAAGGAAACGACTCTGAGGATCAAAAGGAAATAGAAAACAGATACAAATGGAAGTTGAAGTAAAACATGTTGGTGTATCACTGTAGGGTGAGAGAAAACAATTCAACTATATATATAGCTCATCAGCAAAAATTTATAACACAAGAAAGGAAGCTCTTCATTCCAGTCTATTTTATGAAGAAGACATTTTGTTTGTATTAATTTATACTTCGCAAAAAACCTCACGTAATAGGAATAAGCTGGCGGTAGTTACAGGTTCAGCACGACCGTAGTGTGTACATTCAATTCATCATTTGAAAAAAATGTACTTACGAGTAGTGTGAAGGTAAATTTCTCTATTTTTTTCGTATTTTTCTCAGACTTCGTTAGAATGAAATTCTGAGCAAAAACAAGACTTATTCTGATTTTTTTAGACCATGAATGAAACTTTGGGTTACACTCTAGTTTCTCAACATCAGATTTTATTTCAAAGTACCCAGAATTCGGCTTCGACTCCACACGGTGTTGATACTGGAGTCAGATTTCTAACTGAAACGTTTTCTCATGCAAATATTTGATATTTTTTGAAGCATCAACAAGTCACAATTTTCATGAAATGCTTGTTATGATATTTCCAATGGTAAAACTTTAAAATTTCATTCAACATATCGTACCTCATGTGCAGTAATGTTTTAAGCAGAGTAAGAATCAGAAAGATAAAGAAACCCAGTAATGGAGGTTATATGCGACGAGTGAACATGCATGGAAGTGAACAATAGATAGATATCCGTTGTCTTGAATTTCACTTTGAATTTTCTTTTGGCTGAGGTATTGTCTTACTCAATTGGTTCTTTTGGAAAGGAGACTCGAGAAATTCACTGAAAAACAGAGTATCCCACGAAAAACGGAACCTGGAATGAAAATCATATATTTTTAAAACTACTGTATTTGCTACATTATTTTCTTCATTCTTCGTTGAAAGCGTTTCAACAAATTTTAATGTTTTGATAAAATATCTTCAAAGATATTTACTTGTTATTACGATACTGAAAGCTGTTATAGACAAGTTTGCACAAAAAAATCAAACAGTAAAAAGAACCTGCAACAATTTAACTTTAGTTTAAATTGAAGAAAAATGAGCAAGATCATCTGTTCAGTGAACCTTGGCATGTATCTGTGATATCAATATCTGACGGTAAGAGGGTGCTTATTATGTAAGTCTCACTATCGAAATAATTTCATAAAACTGTTTCAAGTTCCGTACCATAAAGAATGCAATTAACAAAGGAACAATGAGTATTCGTGCTCTCGATGTACATAATAGCTCTGGAAGAATTAAAGAAATCGAAAGTTTATTTCAAATACGTTTCGCACAGTTCATTCCTCAACGAATTTTTCCTCCAAATTTAAGATTTAATAGACGATAGTCGCTCTGGAAAACGTACTTGATAAGAATCTTTTTTCTTTAATACTTCCGGTGCTAAGGTACTTCGTGACTACGAATACTCGTAGTCCTTTGTTAATTGTCTTTTATTCTAGTTGGGAGGTTTAATTCTAGTAGGAAAGTTAAAACAGTTTATGAGAATATTAAGATAGTGGAATTTACATAATTAGTAAGTTTTTGATTAGATAGTAGATTCACAGATACATGCCATAGGTTCAGTGAACAGATGATGTTGCTAATTTCTTTAAACTTAGACTAAAGTTAAATATTATTGTGAAGTGTACGTCTCGACGAAGGAAAAATGAATTACTTATTTCAAGAATTGATACAGTGAACCAGTCAGTCACTCGTCACAATTTAATAGCTGAGGCGAAGATACACGTAAGCACATCTCGTGTTCACAGCGAATGTAGTATTTTATCGAATGTAGTATTGTAGTATGTGAGCATTAGTTTTTTTATAGAGGATTAGAGTAAAAAAAAGTCTTAGACCCTTCAATGTTCCACAAAGTTCAAGGTGAATGAATGCAATAAAGAAATTTAAATTTTTTT
>JACJUY010000860.1:96308-141850 GCA_014220935.1 Platorchestia sp. MABIK | reverse complement strand
ATTTATTCTATTTATTCTCAATAAATATAACCATAATTCCTTTGACTGCTCAGTTAAGTGAAACTCCACAATGAAATGAAAAATTATTCGAGAGTGACGAGAATCTTTAGCACTGCACATTTAAACAAAGAAAACATGAATTTCCCTCATTTTTCCATCGATAATCGGGCATTAGAGATCATATCTTGATAATGCAGCAATTCCTAGTTAAAAATGGTTTGCCTTAGCTCGGCGCAGTAGGTGCAATTCAGCGCCAGTTCGTCGCAGTACATTGCTTCAGCAGTTTGGTTGCCGCAAGTTTCGCATTTCATAATTGCATTCCTAAGGCATCATTTTTTAAATCGGTTAAAATACATTCATCCAAAATCAAGTTGAATGCTTGAGAGCAATTCATTGTGCAATACCGATGTATAAATTTGTGTTGGAGACCTTTCACTTTTTTACTCTCTTTTTATTCTTTTAGCTGATAACTACGACTCAGTAATACGGAAAATAGGAAGATGTTACTTCTACAGAGGCTAAGACGACTGATGAAAATCACTACCAATCGTGTACTATAGTTGATTAATTTATTTTTCTTAATCGATGCGCATTTATGTCATGATATAAAAAATGTAGAAGTGAATGAATGAAAAAATAGTTATCCCATACTGTCACAAAAATGTTTACGAAATTTAGTTAATATGCTAACATAATATTATTAGCTTAATATATTTGTATCGCATCATCTAAGTGATGAACGTGTACTGTTTTTTTTTAACGGACGAAGGCTTCAAAAGCAACTCCTTGAGCTTTAAAGGAGATGAATGAGAATGGTTAATTTCAAGTCCTGTAATAAATTCAAACGTGAAATTTACGCATGAAAATAAGCTTTTCTACGAGTGAAAATGGTCGATTAATTTTATTTTCTTTCCAACCAAATGTAGTTAGTCCACTCACAACGACGAACTCATGGAAATAGCTTCTCTTTCATAGAAGAAAATTACCAATCACTTCAGCACAAGTTTGTGGCCTCAGGTTACTCTGCAGAAAACCTTCCTTGAAATTTTGGTTGATTTTAAAACAAATGAAATTTAGGTTCGGCTTTTATTTTTCAACAGCTCGAACAAGCCAGCAGACGTCTCTTCAGAGTTACAAGAGAAACTTGGAGCACTTATCAACACCATGAGTATGAAAGTCGATGAGATTATTAAAAATGTACCACAGCAAAAAGTGATGTTATAAGAGAACAATTGTTTCGTGTAAGATCTCATCGAAAAGTGAGAAAAAATTAAGAACCTTTGCTGCTAATTCGCTCAACATTGTAACCTGCCGACACACCCGAGGAACTAGAAGCTCTGCGACGCGCTCAACAATGGTGAAAATTAAGTGTAAAGAGTGGTCGAATAACGATCGTAGCCAGGCCACTCTACAGTGAACTAAAATATCCCTACGATCAGCAAACATTCAAATTTTCATAAACAATGCACCTATCATTTTCAAAATTCAAGATTTTAGTTGCAGGAAATGGTTCGCCTGGAAAAGAACACGGTGTGCAAGACCACAACCACCATGCTGAAACCAGCATGCAAGACGCGGCGCTAAGCTATCCAACAACCTGCGACTGGTGTGAAGTTATGAAGACAGTTTTTTCGGTGTAAAATAATTTGAACACTATTGCTTTAGATTTAAATAATTTTACTTCTGCTTCGGTTTTAATTCTTCAATTATTTGTTAGGTATTATTGCAGCTTTCCTCAATGTTAAAATTCTACTATTAACATTTTCTTCATGTGCTTCTGCTGCCATGATTCAGTGTACTGTCGTACTGAGGAACACTACGTATTTTGCTTTTGGGACATCTCTGAAGAATTCATGTGACTGGGAAGGCTACGGAGGCCAGAGGAAAAAGATCCTGCGTTGGAAGCTTCGGAGGGTAACACAACTGGTACCTCATAAACGTTTGGAGACTGCCAACGTGGTCACAGAGTAGGCTAAGAGTTTTCCGAACTCTGTCTAGTACACAAATATGCCTGAATGTTTTACTCCACGTTAGTTGACTAGACTTTAAATTAGAGAATCGATCGATTTCGTCAATGTTGAAAAGTCGAGCCTTAAATAATTTTTAGATTATCTCAGTTGTGTTGTCTGTTATTTCTTTTTCGGCAGTATTCCTATTCATTCGATAGAAACACAAAATTTTCAGAAACCACAATTGTTAAGTCCTCTGAGGGAATGTTTGTATATGATCATTTTCTCTCCTATTTTACCTGGTTTGCTTTTCTTCCCCTAGATTTTGTTATCTCAAACGTTGGTTTGATTTTCAATCTTATTAAAAGAAAATATGTGAAAATAAACAGTGAAAAAGTGGCATAAATAACAAATGATTTTCCCACGCATTCTGTGGACAAAATTTCTGAATTGGATATTAAAATATCCAATTTAAAAAATAATTATTAATATGATTCGTTTATAATTATATTGATTGATTCATTATAATTATCAAGTTGATTCGTTACGTACGATATTTATTTTGATGAGGAATTTAAAAACGAAGAAAATTCCGAGGAACATAATCATAGCACACCCCTCACACTCCGCAGTACGTAATCACACAGAAAAATGCAACGTACCGAAATCCTTTGCAGACTTCTAAATCTTAGATTCGGCTTCAACTGCTTGCGACCTTAGAATTTTAGAGTCGCTACATATTTTTAAACGAAAACCGGCCCTCAACAATACTGACAGCTCCTACCCATTGCAAATTGTAACTAGATAGCAATCTGGTCGATTTTATTTTTCTGGGATTTTTATTTTATTTTTGTTTTTGTGAATTCCTTTAATGACTGTATCCAACATTTGGTTTACTTTTTTATTGCAGACATAATAATTTGTACTTTTACGAACTGATGATGGAGCTGGACTCCGAAACGTTTTCCTAGTAAATATGATTAAGTTCCTTAGAATTTTCCTCGTTTTAAAATTCATCATAAAGTTGCGATTAAAGCAAACAACTGACCCGTTCAAATTTATTTTGTTACAAGCAAAATTCGATTTTTTACGAACGAAATATTATAAAAGTTGTTACGATCAAAGTTTACAGAGAAGTAGGAAAGTTTACAAAGGAGTAGGAAAGTTTACAAAGGAGTAGTAAACTTAACAGTTAAGTACTTAGCCATCACTGCTTAGTACTTAACTGTTTTCACAGATATTTTTAATGTAAATGATTTCACATTGATAATTGGAAAATCATTGCATATATTTACGTGGTAAGTGCGGTTGCACTCGTACTTACATTCAGGCCATTTTTTGTTCGCAGGCTGTCACTTCGATTGATGTTAAGAAGCGAATGGATGCGTGTATTTATGTATATGATCATACATACATTTAAAATGTACCTGGGCATAGAATGTGTAAGTACGTGTGTGTTAGAGACAGGTGCAAGGACCATGTGCAGGTTCAACATTATCATTCATTCAGACAGCAACAAATTTAATGTCTTCCAAGGCATGTCAGTTTTTTGAGAACAATCCCTTTCACGACCATTAATTGAGGTTTCATTTGTAAGAGTTTATTCTTCTTTTGTGAAAATTGTTGTGTAAATGGAAGAGCATTTTGCATCATATTTTCAATTTCTATTGTGTAGTGGTGCATTTTCTGCATTCCATTAAGGGTTTATTTCTATTTTTCCTGACTGTCAGGGTTTTGAAAATGTTTTTTAAAATTTAATTTAATCGATTCAATTTAAAATTTACGTAACAGCTGTTTTTTTACGGTGGGAGCCCTAAGTTTCATAGTATATCTTGAAAAAACATTTCCGAGCGCAGTTATCTACTTTTAATAATGCAGGGGTTTTCCATCTTGCTGCTAACCCACGTATAAAGCAATGGTCTAAGATTTTTTCTAAATTACACAAGGGGATTAAGGTGACCGTAAATAATTGTGATAATATATCGGTTGTGGCGGAATACATTTAAAAACCAACGAATATTATGTTCAGCATAGAGTTTGCCGAGAAGTACAGGTTGATTGTGTAGTGTTATGCAGTAGTTTTAGAGCTGACTGCGATTTCTAGTCTAATGTTTGTGAAAGAGAGAAATACATATCGATATTTTTAGAAACAGAATCTTTTTCATTGACCAAAAAAAATTGAGACCCGCGCATAGTCGAGGCTGCTACCGTGAACTGCTGTAGTCTCGCATGAGCAGTTCGCTGGAGTAAGCCTCGACTGCGCGTGTATTTTATTAAAGCGATCATTGAGTGGTGGCCAGTTACGCAGCAGCGCAGTTCGGGTTGCTGAATGGAGACCGGCGCAGCATTTCCTGCAACGGCGCGCAAGGCCACCGCGGTAGCGGACTGCGCCAAAAGTGGACGTCTCGTCTGCTGCGCTGCCGCTCTCGCTCCACGCGACTGAGCTTGCAATAAGCTTCACTCACACTGCAGTTACACTGCGCCGATTTTTAATTGAGTTGGAAAGATTGACTAGAAAAGAAGAAGATATCTGAAATATCAACGTTGATGGTTGCTTGCAAAATAAACGAAGGTCGTACAAAAATCAAATAAAAACTGAGACCCAGCGGTTACGACAGTGCAAGTTAAACTAATCCATTTCATTAACATTATACAATGAAACTCAGCCATGTAAGAATTTGAGAAAACTGTCAATTTAGCATAAGTGGGCAGACAAAACACGCATGAAAAACTATCCTTGTGTGTAGCAAAACAAACTAAATATTAGTTTTTTCAACGCAACAAAAGTTTCAAGGATAGAGCAGCTTCCTAGCATTATTGGAGTGGTGTTGTTTTGAAGGAAAAAATTTTCAAATAAAAACTGTATGCCCACGAATGTACGGTCAACATTCTATTTTCTGCGCCTCCACTAGTGTCACAGGTAGTTTCCAGAAGTAAAAAAGAAAGGCAAAGCGGGGAAAAACAACAAAGATATTTCATTTATATTCCAAATTGAATGACGTAACAGAAGCTACACGGTCATCTCTGCCGTCACCAGGAATTTCAGTGTACACACAAACGCCAGTTACTGTGTCAAGTGCACACAACCAAATTTTTAAACAATAATTGAAATGTCAAATTTGCGAATGCCTGAAAAAATGTGAACAATACATTTTGAGTCCAAGGCGTCGAACGTAGTATCGAAACTTGAAATATGTATTTACTTTTAATAAAAATCGAAGGGCGTGTTGAAATTTAACTTAGATTTGAGTTAGATATAATTATTAGATTTACAAAACGTTTTCACTGTTTTTACAGTGCCTATCATTCATCGTCAGAAATTCATCCCCATTGGAGAAGTACGCGCCATCGGTCAACAAAATGTGAAAAGGACTCCGTTTTTTTTCTTGCTGCGAGGAGTAGAGTACTATCTAGCTTGGACTTATATCGCACTTTCTATAAAAGCTCAATGCTAAGCGAAAACTTAACTCTTACAACAAGCTAGCAGAAGAAACAACACGAGCATCGTCAAGGCTGCTACCGTGAACTGCTGTGCTCTCTCATGAGCAGTACGCTGCAGTAAGCCTCGACTTGCTGCCTGAAATTTTTTCCATTGTGATATCATGTTGAAAACGCAAAAGCACTGAGTAATTCAAAAAACAGCAAGGAATGGAAGCCACGAATAGACGTGCTTGTATTTGTTCGGCCATATTGCCAATGGCCTAGCCTGATAGCTGTTTCTATGGAGCAGGCGCGCACTCAAGCATGGTACTAAGTTCTCAGCCACGTAACTACAGCCTCACTCGCTTCTGTATCAACAACGCGGCTCCGCATTAAGGTTGCTCATGCACACAAATAAATACTGGGGCTGCGTGTACGCTTAACTAGCGGCTTGATTGCGGGTCATGCACAGCGTGTTAGCTGAACTAACACAAACGGAGGCAGTAACAATTGCCCGCACGAGAACTGCACTCCCGGCACAAAATTTTATCGAGCAGAAAATTTGAGTTAACGTAATCAGGAGGCATGCAGAGCAGTATTTTGGAACACTGCAAAAAAAGTGGTGCGTTGGCCGGAGCCGTGCAGTAATTACGTCCCCCGCGCAAACAACTGACCCAGAGTGGCACAACAGAGCCCTAACACACAAATTGCAATGGCCTGCAGCGAGTCAAGCCAGACAAGCGAGCGCTTCTAATGAACTTCAACACGGCCATCAAGTCACGAAGTTTTCAACTCGGAGATGTATCGACCCTCAACTTCTGTACGATGAACGAAAATGAT
This sequence comes from Platorchestia sp. MABIK, assembly GCA_014220935.1. Lineage (NCBI taxonomy): Eukaryota > Metazoa > Arthropoda > Malacostraca > Amphipoda > Talitridae > Platorchestia > Platorchestia sp. MABIK. The sequence goes on along the minus strand of JACJUY010000860.1, from coordinate 135,641 downwards.
GCAAACTTCCCTCTGCATGATCTGCTAAACTCCAAGGCAGTTTTTTCCTGAAGCATGAAAACTTTTGCAACTGACACGTAATGATGGATTTTTAAGGGCTTTGAAAACTATGAATGAACCCTGAATGACTTCTTTACGAGAGTCTTCAAGAGGATGACGTGGAGACTTGAACGTGGCATTTCATCATCAACGTACAAATGTACTTGTCAATATTGATACCGCGCGGCATTTATCTTTTTATCATCAGGCAATGATAACTAAAAATTGAGTGATTTTTTTCTTACCAAACCGCAATCGGCGGCTTCCCTCTATTGTAACAACTGTTTGCCTCACTGACGCAGCCTTTAACCAGTCAGCCCGCGATTCTTCTTTGTATAAAATCATCTCGTGAAGAATTGTTATCCATGGTATGATGGAAACAGCAGCATCATGCAGGCGAAAAATAACGTAACGGCAATATGTCTCGAAGTGTTATGTGAAAATCTCTGATGCTAAAACCCATTACGAAATTTTTTTCTATTTTAATCAATTTGTACAGCCAAATGGGCAACATCACTTTGTAAAATTAACATTCCATTTCCTCCTGCGATAATAAAGAAATCAAATGTGGCCGGTAAATCTGAGGAAAATCAAATACTCACCAGTCCTCTGTCGAAGTTGTTAATTTTTGCATCCATGGAGTAGACATTTGGTTTACTCTTGCCATTTTCTTTGGCGTTGTGGTGTTGAGGCCTGGCGCAGTGGTTGCCGTGACAACCTGGCCTCTTGCCTCTGCAGTATATGACCATGAGGGAGAAGAAGCCAACCAGCAGCAGGGCACAAATGACGCCCACCACCGTGGCAACCTGGTGCAAAAAATGGCATTGCACGCTTATTAGACTTACCGAACGGCGTCTTCTCATAGCTGATACAAGAATAGTTTTCTTAATTATAACATAAAACGTAAGTAGATTTAAAGGAAACACAAGCAAAAACTGTAGAAGTAGAGTCAAACTCAAAGTGTTAGTGAACTTTAAGTCAACTCCGTAATTATCTCCATTCTTAAGAAAATGATGTATTTCAGTGATGTAAGTGTGATCACTGCTGGAGGTAATCTGCATAAAAGAAAATCATCTCACCTCTTCAATTTGTGGCACAAGTGGAAGCGTTCGAGTTTCTGAGCAGAATTGGCCTGTGAAGTCAGGTGAACAGATGCAATTGAAACCTCCGTACGTATTGATGCAAGTCCCTCCTCGTTCACAGGGTGATTCATCGCATTCGTTAATATCTTCATTGCAATAAATTCCCTTGAAACCTTGGCACCGGCATATGGGACCGGTAGCGCTCTCTTCGCATGTGCCTTTGTTGAGACACGGGTTGGGGCTGCAGTAGAGGAACTGACAGCGAGACCCCGACACATGCGCAGGGCATTGACACTTGTATGAATATCCGTCTCGAATGCAAACGCCATTGTTGAGACAAGGTGAAGATGCGCAAGGTTCTGTGTCGATCTCGCACTGCTTCCCTTTAAATCGTGGCCTGCAATTACATTTGTAAGCGCCGTTTTCCTCCGTGCACTCGGCGCCATTAAGACATGGTAAACTGCTACAAATCCCTGCAGCCGCGAGATCCTCGGGACAAAAGGCTACGGTATTATGAGCCCGAACCAAAGCTGAGGTAACCGTAGACTTGACGTCGTTTATCGGGAGTGCGGCTTTATTGAAATGAGGGTTGTCAATGCATCCAACAAAATTCCTGCTCGTATAATCTTCATAATACCAAGGTTTAACTTCAGCGCCAAGATATATTTGAGAAGATTCTAAATTGAGTTCTTCGTTGTTACCAGGAGAAGCTCCGGAGGCCACGTGCTTGCCATCCACCACAACGCGCGCGATGCGGCGGTCGTGTGAGAGCGTCACGTGGTGCCAAGATGAGTCGTTCAGTGCCAGCGACGAGACTGAAGTTGTGCCTTCTCCGCTGCCCAGCTCCCAACGGTAACGAATGCGGCCCTCGTGGAGCTGACACAACAAAAGAGGAAGGAATGCGCGGTAAATTATAACGACTAAATTTCAAACCATGAATACATTTTAAGTTGTAAGTGTACAAATGGGAAGCAAGAGATTTGGTGAAAAATGTTCATTATTATAATTTAGTGACGGGATGCACCTAGGAAGTTCTAAAAGATGAAGTCATGTTGCTGAGGTGAAATGGCCAGCTATTACTCGCGAGGTATGAATTGTAAAATAATGTATATCAAAAACCATCAGCAACGAATGCCTTCGCACAATTGTCCAAGAATATTTGTTTAGGTTGTACATAACATAACAACCTGACCTAACCTAATGCAACTCAATTTCATTCAATCTAACTTAGCCCTACCTCAGAAAAGATTTAATTTTAGTATTTGAATGCTACAATTTTTTGGTTCTATGAAGACGTTTGAGTTTCCTATAGAAATACCATGAGTTTACAATTAGGGTTTCAGAATTGAACTTCATTATAGTAATGTCAGGTAACTACAATGCACAAAATTGAATTATACTTTATCATAAGCAAACGATTTGAGTCCTGGGTAACAAGACAGTAATAAGCATTGAATTTGACATGGAAGCAGAATATTTTAAAAACATTGAAGAAATCGTGAACATGATGCTATTTACATATACGAAGATGAGACAGCACAGGCTCATTTATCATTCATGGATCTTGCGCTATACTTATAATGTCCTTCGATTGAAATGGAGAAACGATCAATGCCATTTGCATCCTCTTTGCTCGATTTCTGAGAAGCTTTATCACGCCTGGAACAGATCACAAATGTTACCTGGCTTTCAATTAAGGAATCACCACGACAACCCACCGAACTAAATTTGATGCTCCGAACAGCAGCTGTCCGATTTCTGGGCTCTTACGAGCAGTTTTCAGGGGACAAAAAATGGGCTTGCGAATTGGAAATATTAATTATATGTGTGAAGAATAATTTACGTATGTCTTTCCCAATGTTTATACTTTTTTAATGGAAGCCAACGATCTGGGACAATCCAATAGAGTTGAAAATGTGAAAGAATAGCCGTTTCACTAGCATTATTAGCTCAGCGACTCACATTATTAGTAGCACAAAGACATAATGATAGGTGAGCGAAGCACATTTTGGCTTGGTGAAGCCCGTTATTGTGCGACTGACATTATTGGCCGCGTGAATACATTAGCTGGGCGAAGCCCCTGATTGCATTTGTGAAGCACATTTTTGGTCATGTAACATATCATTAGCCGCATGAAGAAATTGTTAGTTGTGCTTAATGAAGCACATTATTTACCGTATGAAGCACATGATTGGCCGTGCGAATCACATCATTAGCTATGCGACACATTATCAGCCTTGGGAGGTGTGTTCGAAAATTGACATGAAGCTCGTTGTGCGAGATACAATATGTTACTAACAAATTGACTGAATGAGTACGTGTGGAACAATTAAAACACAGTGCAATTAGATCAGTGCATCTTGTTGTGAGTGTTAACAAGGAAATAAATGGTAAGGAAATATGCCTGTTTCATTCAGAATGGCTCAATGTTAATGTCAGACTTCTAGGTTCGGAAGACGATTTTATACAGATTGCATGCAAGTAAGGGCGTGAGCAGGAAATTTCTCTAATAATTTACTTAAAATGTCCATGCAAAGGAAATCATACGAACGGAAAATCATAATGAAACGAATATAAAACAATTTAAATCAAGGTAAACTTGTGTGCTTTGCATGAATTTTGGGTTCACTAATTTTCATTTCTTGCATCACAGCGCCTTCCTCATGATTAACCGATCAATACACTGTCTCCTGCTCATTTATGCGAGCAACTGGAAAACTCGGTAACAAAACGTGGACTTTCAAACTCTTAGGTAAATGTCATCTATATTTATACGTACGAAAATTTAAGATGAAAGAACAATGTTGAAATGAAGCGTTGTGTTTGGGAGCAACTCAAATTCGCTAGTATGAGCTCAATGAACGAAGGTTAATATATTGGGGATGTTTTACTTTGTCTGGAGCTGGATGGCTTGTTAAGGTCAAAGGAATTAAAAACTAAAGGATTCTGCAAGAACCCAGTCTGGGTCGCCGTTGGAGCTTAGTACAGGACAATAACCACAAGCAGTCTTCAAAATAAGAAAAAAATATGATTGAAGCACAACACAATCAACGTAATAGAGTGGCCATCACAAAGACCGCATTTCAATCCACTAGAGAATTTACGAAGAACACTTGTGCTAAATGTATTTTAATGTGAATTTAATGTATATATATGTAATGAAAAGAAAACAATGATAAAATTTATAATAAAAGATTGGATTAAGTTTTCATTGTATTAAATGTGCAATAACCTATTAAGGAGTTCGGCCAATAGTTTTGCCATTGTAATTTAAATCTTTTTTTATATTGGGTTTGTTTGGTATTTTTCAGTCACTGAATAAATTTTTCGGTTTGGTTTACTTTTTCGGCTATAATACATAGAATTTCACGTGATTTGTATCATTTTCTGGCTAAAACGTGTCTTGATACGCAGAAATATTCTTTTCGAGGGGCCTCGCCAATAATTTTGTCGGTTAGAGAAGCTGCAAAAAAAGCCGATAAGTGCAATGAATTTCGGCTAGTGGTAAAAACTGTAAGCATCCTGTTGCGATTGTTGCTGAAGCGTTAAGATACTGCGGATTTTCCTTTCTGGGGAGCAAACGAAGAGCTGGTGGAAATACCTCAAATCTTGGCAGTTTTTAGAGGTACGGATCGAGCCTTAGGAGGTAGGGGTCGGATCTAATGCTGAATTTCTTGATGTTTTTATTTACTTACGTTCTACTGACGGAGCAGTTTATTGTCTTTATGCGATTAATGAACCTTGGTCAATGTAATGAGGCTATATGAAATTATAAATTTCGTTCATGACTGTTAGAAATACAGCCAAACCAAGGGAAACTTCACGATACTGCCATGATTCACTTTACATATCACAGCGATGACAGTTAGGATAATATGGTAAACGACAGCGAAATTATAGGTTATTTTTAACGCCACTCATTCATTCTGCACTGAAATAAAGGGAAACACGCCGGAAATTGCATCACGAATTTTTTATGAAAGCGTTAAGTTACATAACAAAGATGAAAAGACAAACATTGCTTCGTTCGTTCAATTCGCTAGAGTGAGCGAAGAAGCACACTCTCGCTTTCATTCAGTGATAGCTGTTGTACATAGCGCGCCCACTCAGCTCAGCATTATTGCAGATCATGCATGCCAGGGTTGCGGAGTCGGAATCGTCGGAGTCGCATGTTTTAGGGTGCATTCGGAGTCGGAGTAGTTTTCCAAATGTGGTAGATTCGGAGTCGTTCACTCGGATGTGGCGGAGTCGAGGTAGGAGTTGCTATTTTTTGGTGCTTTAGACTCTAATTTTTACTAAAATAAATTTATAATTGTTTAAAACCAAATGCAAACAAAACATGGTTGAAATATTTTCCTAAAAAGCTAAAAAATATGCTATGCGTTTGTGGATTATTTGGCTCAAAGTACGAAACAGCGTATTACCTGGTACAGTCATTGATAAATAGTCATTGTGGGTTCGTATACAAATATATTATACATACGATTGCGAAATATAATTTTCATACAGGAATGATACGGCATATTTCACAGTTAAAATGCTGGAATTAGTCATTGAAAGCATTGCATATTCATTCTGTTCATTTAATATCTTTTACGTCCCTCTCAATAAATATGTGGGAAGTAGAAACTAGAAATAAATGCGTTGCAAGTGAATTGCAGTGTAACTCAGCTGATGCAATACATTTTACTCACACAGTGAGTGGCAACTCTGTACGCTCCTGATGTGTCTATACTTTGTGGTCCAGTTGTTCGCTATAACGATCTTTTCTTGTCTTTAGGTTATGCAATGATGTATTGATTGAAAATGAATAGTCATTGCCGAAACCTAAATCTATTTTCTGATACCAAAAGACTTCTAGTCTTCCAGTTATGTTATCACAATAATTGATAATGAAAATTTGATTAGCTCATTCTAATGTTAATAACTGAAATATTAGTTGATTTTTTTCGTCAAGACGTTACACTTATGTACTTCATACTGACCTCTTTGTTTAGTTTCCTTCCTGGTCTTGAGGTCAAGTTAACTTGTAATAACAATGTAAATTTTTACACGTTACTAATATTATACCTTGAATATTGTTTGGTTCGTTTAGAGTTATATTGTCTTTCACTATATCATAATCATGTTTTATTTTAATCTTCTGATTAATTCTTTGTTTTTAAGTGAGCATATGAAGATTTTTATGATTATGTTTTTACAATCTAAAAAAATGAAATAGTATCTGCTTTTCGGCATTATATAATCAATCACTTTTTCATAAAAAAAAATTTGGAAACGCTTTAAGATAATCAATATTGAAATTGAGATTTATGAAAAATTTAAATACAATGTAAACGAGCTGCAGTGAAAGAAATAACACAACACTAGCCAAAACCTGACTTAGTCACACACATGTTCGCACTGCCTCAGCTGCAATGGTTGTTGCATTTATGCGATAGTACGAAATTTCATGCTAAAAACGTACCAAATTGCACCAAAAATTCAAAATAAATAGAGAATGGGCGTTTGTTAAAATGAGAAAGTATCAAAACATGGTAAAATGTTAGAAAAGAAAAAAAATGGTACCGTATAACATAAAAAGACGCTAAAAGGGGCTTTTATTCGTTTACGAAACGTACCAGACATGTCAAAAAAATTTGCCTATTATAGCTGTAACACAACATAGTGTTGAGCAATGATATGACACCTGTGCTGCATTGTTACTCTGCGTAGTGTAGCGCCAGAGAATAAATGGCGGTGTAAATCGTGCCTACCTAATCTTCAAATACGTCAAAACTTTTGGTATTTCGAGCATAGTAATTAGATCAACTTATATAATTTCGTTGGATTTGGCGAATACTTTGATACCTGGTCATAGAAAGAAATTGTTGATGCTCACTGCCTACCTACCTTGCCTACTCAGAGGGCACGTTTCTGTAGTATCTGTATACATAATAAACCTTAATTTTTAACATTCTGTTACCAATTTAAATTTTATTTGTCAATAAAAAATGCAAAAACCATATATACAAGTAGCAATACCTGCAACCATGCAGAAATAAAGTATTCATCTTAAAATTTGTGAAATTCTGAGAAGGTGGCACCAAATTCTGAAAAGGTGGAGTCGGAGTCGCAAATTTATTCCTCCGACTCCGCACCTCAGATGCATGTAGTGGTAAATGCGTGCAAGATATTGTTTCAGTAATTGATAGCTAACACAACTCCAAATTCTACGCAAGACCTGAAATAGGCATCATAACTTTTTGATAACAGTTATTTAGGGAAGAGTGTTTAACAGTTTTTGTGTTGAGATGAATAGTGGAAACAGAACTTACCATTCTTTTACGCATTGCATCTGACTGTTGGTTTATTTATTGCATAAGAAGCAGACCAACATGGCATTCGGTTCAACTCTTTTCCAAGTTTTACGATGAGAAGTTAATAAAAATTCGCAAGAAAATTGACTTTTCACACAGATTTTTTAAACTAAATACTGATGTCGAAGTACATGTGAGAACTCACTTCTAGTAAATTAAACGATGCGATTCCATTTTAAGAATCACTTTCGATATTTAACATGATCCTGAATTTCAATTCGGCAGCATTTCAATGTTATATTAAAAAATCAACTATTGCAGTATTTCAATTTTTCGAAAATTTTATTTAGGCTGTTAGGGCTAAAAAAATCCCCATGAAGAACAAACTAAGTTTAATCTCATTTCAATTGAAAACAATAAAATTGAGCCCTAGTTTATGTGTAGGTATAATTGAATAGACCAGCGGACGCCTGACACATCCATGGAATTAGTCATTGTGAAACTATTTTTTGACTCCGTTTTGTGGATGAAATAGGCAGTGATAGGTTAATCTAACGGAAATAGAGTTTGATAATAGCCAATGCCCTTCATGCTGTCCGTAAAAGGGTTGTTTACGGTCAATTGAAAAATTTCATGAGGTAGAAAAACTATTTTCTACCTACTTTGTCAGGAGTGGTCGCTAATTGATATTCAGTATCATTTCGAACTGAGTAAAGTTGAAAACAAGTTGCAGCCTCGTAAAATTCTTCCTGCAGAATTGGCGGAAATCTCTCATTGGGTCCTTTAATTTGATTACATTTGAAATGCGTGTTGTGTCAACGTCCACAGTCGTTCTGTTATTTCAATATCTTACCCGTTAGACATAAGTGGTTGCACAAGGCAAGAAACATAAGTAATAAAAATTTCATTATACTGAGAACGTTTCGGGCTAATACCCATCATCAGCTCATTAAAAGAATCTGACATATATCACTGAAATAGAAATGAACAACGATGTACAAACAGACAAACACGGAAACAGAAGTAAAACAAAATAAAAAAGTAAAAATGCAGTAAACAACACGAAACACAACTAAGAATTTATAATGCTAAGAGGGAATGAATTCAACTGGTTGTCGAGTGAAGGCTTGCATTTAAAAATAAAAAGAGATTCTAAAATTCTAAGATCTAAAACACTTGAAGCTACACGTACTATTTTAAAATGACTAGAGTGAGGAGTTACATTGCACGTTTCTGCATGATCGCGAACAGCGGAGTGAGGTGGACGGGTCAATGGAACACCGGTACGAAAACTAACTCCAACATGCTCGGCCACTCCAGCTCCGAGAGTACGTGTGGTCATGCCAAAGTACTCGGATGCACATCGTGCACAACTGTATGAATACACTAGTGAGGCTTGCATGGTAGAAGGAAGTTTGTCTTTATAATTGAAAAAAGAACCAATTGTAAATTTGTTTCTTAATATTATATGAAATTTAATACCTGTAAAATGTCTAGAAAGGAGGGCAAGTAATTCAGTTTTGAGTTTTTCAGAATACAGTCCAAAATTTGGTAAACACAAATAAATTGGTTGAAAGCTTGGTTCTTGAATGGTCAAATTTGGTTCAACATTAGTATTTTGAAATTTGTTTGCCATAGACTTTCCAATTTGATGTTCAATAAATGAAGACCTGAAACCATTTTGGCGAAAAAATTCAATCAAAAAAGAGAATTCTAAATGAAGTACGCTAAAATTAGAACAAATTTTGTACGCGCGAGCTAGCAAAGTTTTAATACAATTCAATTTATAATGGAAAGTGCAATAACTAGGAAAACTCATTCCCAGGCCAGAAAAAGTATTTCCTCGGTAAACTGACACTTCAAATTTATTCTCTCGTTTAGTCACTAAACAATCCAGGAAAGGTGATTTATTCTGCTCTTCACATTCCATTGTGAATCTCATATTTTTATGCTTACTATTAATAAAGTCGAAAAATAATGTTGCATGGGATTCCTCACGGAACAGTAAAAAGGTATCGTCTATGTAACGACGGTAAAATATTGGCCGGAAGTCATTGGGACACAGCTTTAGCCAACTAGTTTCGTAAAAGGACATGAATATGTTTGCGAAAGTTGGGCCAAGAGGTTGGCCCATACCAAGGCCCTCAATCTGCTTATAAAATTTCCATTGAACACAAAAAAAGAATATTTGACCGCAAGTTCCAATAGGGTTTTAAAAAATTTACGAGAAAGGCCAAAAACTAGAGAATTAGGATCAGTGAAAAGTTGCTGCAGACAAATATCTATAGTTTCTTCCAACGGGATATTAGTGAATAGGTTTTCAATGTCAAATGATGCCATAAAAAATATTGATGCATTACTAATTTTGCTTAAATCATTAACAAAAGAATGAGAGTTCTCTATCGTAAATTCATTGCGAGAAATAGGGTTCAAGATCGGCACCAAAAATTTAGCAACAGAAAAGCCTGGAGTATTATATGCAGCAAATTTAGGTCTGAACTGGAACATAGTTGGAAAATTGCTTTTATTTTTTTTGGCAAACCATACAATTTACCAGGCCCCGAACCCGAAACAAACAGTTTACTGTAATCATAATACGACAACATTTTTAATTCTTTTAGTTTACGTAGAAAATTATTTATTTTGTCCTCTATTCTAAGTGCATGAGTTTGAATCGGCTCTGATATCAATTGAAACTTAGACCCGTCAGAGATGATAGCTGTCATGCTGTCAACATATTTGTTTTATATCAACAATGACCACTCCACGACCTTTGTCTGGTCGAGAAACAACGATATCCTTTTTGGCCAAACTGTTTCAATAATTGTATGTCAGATTTAGAAATACAAGACGAAAAAATCTTTTTAGGACAAAAGTTATAATAATATTTGGCAGCAATGCTCCGAAGCTAATCAGTGAATTCAGGAATAACATCCCTGCTTCTATTTTTCAGAACTAAAAGTATTTTATCATAGGCTAAAAAATAACTATAAAAATCCATTCTATACACTGGTAAACAAAAATCTGAACCAAAAGCCAGTAGAAACTTAACACGGTCAGGTACAATTGTAGCCCGAAACGTTCTCAGTATAAAGAAATTTTTATCAGTGATTTTTGCTCTCCTATTTTTATTGAAATTGAAGAAAATTCCAGAAAATGTACCTGAACATAAGTAATAATTGTACATAAGAATTTTTTCAAAATCATAGTTATTTGATGAATAATTAAATGATAACCTCACCTCAAGAACGCAGTAATCAATTCTGCCTGAGATGAAGAGAAGGTTTCCCGAAGGATGAGTCGTCCTGAACCAAGTTGAGAAGTCGAAGTTATCCACAATGGAAGATCTGATGTTATACTGCACGAATCCTTTCCCGTCAAACGATACTGGGCTTGTTGGGGCGTAACATTCGGGAGATACGTCGGTAGCTGTACACTCAGATGCTTTTTTCGAACACTTGGTTCCCACGAAACCAGGAGGACAGCGGCAGAAGAAGCCACGCTCCGTATCGCTGGGAATGCACTCTTTATAATGCGGACAGGGTCTGAAGGCACACTTGTTGAGGACTTCCTCGCACATCCTCCCAGTGTAACCAGTCGGACACACACACACTCCTTTGTGCACGTGTTGCACAGCGATGAAATTTAAGGCTTCTGTCGACACCACGACCGGAGAGTCTATCAGATCGATAAAATCCTCGCAATGACCATTGGAGCACGTCACATTGTGACATAAGTCACTCGCTATACGAAGTACTCGAAGACCAAGTGTAGATTCTAAGACAACAACATCTGATAGGAGTCTGTTGTACAAGTCATTTCTAGAGTAATAATCGTCTCCGAACGCCTTTTTGACGCAAAACAAGACGCTGATTTCAGCGGAGCGTTCCATTTCTGGAGCAATTTTCATCATATATCGATCGGTGAGCGAGTCGTCATGTTGGATATCGAGGCCAGAGTTTTGGATGCTGAGGATTGTGACAGAGTCTGGATTTACATTCAAGGCGCTCGAAACACTCCTCAGAAAACTTCTTCTGTAAGACAACACGAACTCATCAAGACTTGCACCTTCTAAAACCATGATCAAGCCGTTACTTATCATCTCATCTTCAACGGAGTGAATCGAAATCTTCGCAACTCCTGACGACTGAAATTTTCCGTCTGAAACTGTCACACCTAAAGTATATTCACCCTCAGATAAAGATTTCTTAACATACAGCTCTCCAGTCTCGAAATCAATTTTGAATAACTGCGAGTGAGAATTGTTAAATGCTAATTCGTAGGTCAGTTGATCGTGGGGGTCTTGATCTGACGCACGAATTTTGCCTAAGCTTCCTTCCTGGTAATCGTCCATTGGGATCATGGCGAGCATGTGCGCAGGCAGGACTACGGGTGGATATTTCGATGATTCTACCACCTGGTTGGACCCATAAACAGTTATCATTTTAGTTAACACTTCAAATATATTTTAAGTTGCTAGATAATGTTAAAAATTTAGTTGTATAGTTCATTCATAAAACACATGAACAATTTATGCGAAGTAGACTGTGTATTTAAAAACAGTACAACCTATATGGTAAGAACGAGACAATTTTTCGTAATGAAAATTTGTTTGGCAGTCATTGAGTGCACTTACCTGAACGCTGAGCCAAATATCAGTGTGGAGATGCGGCCTGCCGTTGTCGTGGACGCGGACTTGCAAACGATAAACTGGCAAGCCCCGGCCAGCAAAGGACACAGCCGTCAACAAATCTCCATTTTGCGTGATCCGGAAATCCCCGCGTGAATTGCCAGAAAGCAATTCGAAGGCAAATGGTCCAGCGTTGCCGCCCGAGTTTCCATCTGCGTCCGTAACTTTCAAACGAACAAGACGCTGCCCAGGCGAGCGGTCCTCCTGTTCCGGTGGAGAAATTTCCTTGTTATTGAGTGTGAAATGAAAACTTTCTATCACACATTCATTCTTTACATAAGAAATCAGTGCGCACCTCATCTGATGCCAATTACAGCCTAATCGACATAACATAGGCATTAACCTGCTCCTAATTTTAAACAACAGACACGTCCAAAAAACACCAATATATCAAATTACTCTCGCTCAAGAGAGAAGAATTTGAGCTGCATTCTACGGAACTGATTACGGAACTACACGACTTAATTCACGCAGAAAGTAAATGAAAGCATTTACTGAATTCTGTTTATTTGACACAACTTCAAACCTGTTAGAGGACGCAAAAGTCAGCATGAAATAGATTAAAAAATAAGGAGCAAAAAGGTTTCAGGCGAACATATTCGCCAATCAGCGAATAATATAAAATACAATTATCTTCAACGAGAACGGTTAAGATTACTACAAATTGAGCAATTAATTCAAGGATAAGTCGGCTAAATGATCGGAAAAAAATATCAGTTTATTGCTGAAAATGAAAACAATGTACAACGGTTAAGGATATACTTTGAATTTTAGGTCTAATTCACTTCACTCTGAAGAAAAACATTGTGAAAACACTTCAGAAAATGTGTCGCAAAAAAGTTGAGAATGTCTTCAGAAATTATGTGACAATGTGGATCCTCTACAGTCTACAAGAACAATAATTCTCAACTGGAAAATTTTTAAATTCGCTATGCACCAGACAAAATTTTTTTTACGGATTTGACACGTTAATATTTTACAATCGATCGTTCTCACGTTGGCATATTTTTCAGCCTCAGAGTATGATTTTCCAACAAAAAGCGTCGAGAGAGACTAGAGTATTGGAGAGCTGATATCTGCAACTATAGGTATTAAGTGGGCGATTGAAATATCTATCCAATGTCGCAAGCGGCTGAGTTATTCATTTTTATTTCGATGGTACTATTGAACTTTCTTCACTCATTTTTTGGAATAAATTAGATAATGACCTGAATAAACAATGTTCTGTTGTTGAAGTGGACGACAGGAGGATTGTCGTTGGCGTCCGTGACCTCCACAGAGATCAAAGCCGTCCCTGTCTTGGGAGGTGTGCCGCTGTCCGTCGCAGCTGCCACCAGGCTGTATTTCGCCTACGAAACGATGCCCAAAATGAGTAGAAAGATTATCAGGAGTAAACATGACTGTTCATTTATTTCACACCTTCACTTATTATTCGGTACAATCATTAGAATTTTTCATAACCGAAAACCAATACAATGGCCTCGGCACGCTGACCGAGCACCTGACCCCGAGTTCGAGCCATCGTACTTGTTGCTCAGTTCATTTATGAGAGTCAGGTAGAAGGAACAATTTTGAAACTACGTTTTATCTATGAGAACCAACTAAAAGGAACAGCTTAGATACCACTGTTCATTTGTGAGCGAAACGTGAAAAGAAGAAAAAGTCGAAGCGTTCAATAAGGTTGAAGATATTCCAAGAAGGGAAGAGCTGACACAAATCGTTACTAATAAATATTTTGATGTTTGTAGAGGTTGCATGGGATTTGAAAGAATTTACAGTTATTCTGTCTTTGTAAAACATATCACTACAATAGTAGTGCCTCCGAAATAGTTGTTATTTCGAGGAACAAAAATGTTTCATGAGAATTTTACAGGTCACCAGGTAACTTCAGGCAAAGGAACTCATATATCATTTGAACTCAGTAATTAATTGGCGATAAGCTATTAATGGTAATCATAACCATGAAAATAACAATTCCATGTTTTCTTCAACGACTTAAATGCATTGAATCCTATTCAATATAGAAAGGAACAAAAGGAGAATGATTTTCCCATGGGACAAAGAAATAAAGAAGGAACTGACTCTGTCTCCAAACGCTCGCAAGAAAGAAGAGATGGGCATCTCGAGGGAGTAATCCTTTTAGATCTGTTTCTTCGTCTTCTATCCATTGCCTCGACACAGAAAACGACTTTCATAGAGAATTTGCGACAACGATAGATCTAAGAAATTTCCCTAAATAAAAATTCTGGAGTATTGTTTGAACCCTTTTCACTATTTCTCCATGATCGGAAAAGATTTTATTCGTATTGAGGAAGAAACAATAGAGGAGAACAATCGAACAATCAGAAAAGGTTTCTTCCGCATTTAGTTTTCATTTTGATCTGTCATACAGTAAATGTAAATTGAAGTAGTTCACAGTCTGAATATTTCACTTTTTGTGAAAGAGAAATGCATCAAATAATTACCTAGACAATGAGGTGAAAATACAATAAAGATAAACGTCCAGAAGTGGCGCATAAGTCTACGTTTTCACCATTTAGTATGAAGTAAAGCATCCGCTGTTAAACGAAGTCCTTCCTTGTTACGCCATGCTACTAAGTTTGTTCGTTATGCTTCGAGCACGTTAAATCCATAACTAACGTTAAAATAGAGCAAGCTGAAATAGCTTAAAATCACAGGAGCATTGAAATTAAATGGAACTATTTCAAAATTTCCATAACGAATTTGTTGTTTCTTCTTAAAACTTGCGTAAAATCTGCGCAAATTACATTCGGCAGTGTTATAATATGGAATCAAGTGAATCATTGCTGAATAAATTATTATTCACGAAAGTCTCGTGAAAAATTATCGAATAAAAACGTATATAATCACTGAAGGAAACGTAAATCTACCAGTTTACCGAAATTGTTGGAATTCTCTAGTACATTTCTACTTGGAATTGGGGTCAAACTTTTTTAAAAAGTATTTCTAACTTTTTGTATCTGTCAGAAGTCGCTGGACCAAAACATTTCGCCTCAGCGAGCAGTTCGGCCGCTCTCTGGCAAGCCGCGCACGTTTTTACGGTATCACCAGTGAATCAGGATTCGATAACTGAAGGAACGACAGCTGCAATTTGCACTCGGGGGTAAAAAATTAACGAACCATTCCTCTTTGTGTGAGCTGTCATAACTGGGAAATTGGATGCACAGAGCACTCATAACCGGAGTTTTATCATAGCTCAGTCGGAGCTGCCGCGTCCTATTCCAAAGAATTCGCTTACGACGGCAAATTGCAAAGCGACTGCAAAAGTCATTAAAGGTTTGTGCGATGTAGGATCTGAGGAAAAAGCATCCACGGAACTTATTGATCGCTAATGCTGATCTTTTTTCGCTCAAATAACTAGGTTACGAGATTACCAAAATGGATTGTAATCTTCATAAACTCAAGTGAAACTTATCAACGTGATCACATTAACACAGCGTGTGGGTTTTGAACTAATTCTGCTTCTGTTATACCTGGGGTCAAGCATTCAACTAATGTGTGCAAAGCATAGGAGTGAAAAAGTTTCTTGTGTGCTATAAGAATTGTTTTCTTATGCGGAATAAACTTATTGGGATGACCTGCAAAAAATAGGATCGAGTTCAAATATTACTCAAGAGTCTTCGAAACTTATCACTCCATGAGATGTAGAAATTCAGAGGGCCATCTCGTATGGTAAAGTAGAAATATCACGCCATTATTTTTTCTGACTTCGTAAGCTCCTGATTATTCGTACGCCAATGAACCACTCTGCGGAGGAAAAACGTATTTCGCCATAAAACACAACTTATTCGAGCACTTATTTACCTCGCTCTCTCTGTCGAGGACTTTTTGGACGGTGATCCAGCCGGTGAGAGGGTCCATAGCAAATCTGTCACCTTCATTGCCTGCAGCCATCTTGTAAATTAGACGACCATTCGAGCCGCTGTCCAAATCCGTTGCCATCACCTAAAAGCCAAATAAAAGCAAGATAAATGTCAACCCCTAACTGGGCCGCCAGACAAAGAAACGCTCACGGGGAACATTCAAGAAAATGTCATCACTGAATCTCGGAAGTTCTAATGCCAGCTATTCAATTACATGGTTTCGTCACGTATATAACAGAATGAGGAAATCAGGTGCATGGGACAATTGAAGTGATACGTGTAGGTAAAGAGAAGAACAACATTTTTAAATGAGATGAGTTATAGTTCAAAAAGAGAAAGATATCTTTTGAACGAGCTTAAGCGTAAAAATGTAATCCCCTTGTACAACAATCCCGCCCAAATAACTTGCTATTCCCTCTTTAAAGTATTTCATAAGCAGAAAATCAGATCAAATAATTTTATCAAATGTGAGAGGAAATTTGAAGTTTGAGAAGTATGAGTGAAACTGAAATAAACGAGTTCAATCAGAGAAAAGGGCGAGTCGTTGTGAAAGGCTGATCCTAGAAAGCTGGCAGTTCACACTGGATTTTGAGACAAACATACAGCATACAACGCAAGAATTGCATCATGATAGGCACACTCTCATTAATGTGGGTTGGGCTTGAGACCAAGATGCAGTAAACAATTGTGCGAAAGTTGTTCCACGCAGCGCTTTCATCAAGAACGTATGCAGAGTTCCCACGTTTGGCTTCAGCTGTTCTTTTTTGTTTGCTTGCTTGCTGAACATAACGTATACACAGCAAGAAATTAATTCCAATTGATTTCATGTATCAAAACTTTCAACAACTTCCGAGCACGAAAGCAAGATATTTCGATGCTCTGAATTATTGTCACTGGACACACAAGAAAGTAAATGTCATGTCGAATAGTTTGGCCATCATTCTGAATGAAAGGGGGATGGATAATTTTTATACAGGAAAAGAAATGATTCAAATTTAAAACACTTCTGAGTAATTGATATCTCAATTGCATTCGAAACGATATCAGAATCGCATTCACAAATTTCGGTCGATGTGTATGGCATGATAATTGGAATATCAATTTACATGAACAATACTCCACTGGGCGCCACAGTGATAAGGGAATGACTTGTTTTTTACTGTTTGTAAGTTAGATACAATTTGTGTCGATGACTCGTGGTCCTTCATATTCTATTTAGGGTGAATTAGAGCGCACACATCACGTTCTGAAGTGCTTATGTATAGAATAATTACGCAGGTCACTATGCGTATTTATGCCAAAGTAAAAGGATTGCTTCATATTCAAATGAACAAATGCATTTTAGCATTTGGTTAGCAGCTGTTCAGGAGCCAGTCACACGTTGTATCAATATATTGGCTCTTAGTATGCTTATCCACACATTCATAATGTGAAATTTGTATTATACTCATTATATGAAATAACGAATGTCACGCGCATAATTTAAATTAAGTAAATAATTATTTCTGCGTTTATTGCTGTCATCTCCATTCGATCTCGGCTTGCGCTATATCTGGACAACATATCACTGCCGAGCTTGGGCCACTCCTCCTGGAGAGTTGGGGCTCGCGCTTTGGCTGAGATGCAACAGATCTTCCCACCCGCCCAGCTGAAAATCAGTGCACTATCTCTAACGGTTTTCTTCAAATCATAGCACCTGATAGGCGTAGTTCAGCATCGGTTAGAGAGAAGTACCAATCTTGTTGCATAGTGATTGCTCGAGTGGTTATTAGCATGCAGTTCAGTGCTGAAAGCTACATTTGTGCTGTGGTTGAACATACTGCCGCTACATCACACTGCTGACGTTGCTCCGATTCTACAATAGCATTACACCGATTTCCATTTCAATGTGGGTTCAATGGCGGCCCTTCTCTCATGTTTGCGAAGAGTCGCTGTGCTTCTTTAAAAGATATGGAAGAACATAGTTCAGTTCTAGCTCGACTGTGGCTCACCTTGGTCTACGAGAGGAACTCCAATTTGTATTGCGGTCGTTCTTCAGTAAGCAACACGGAGCTTTCAACACTTCAATTTCAAGCAGGGGTACATCAAATAAGCTGTACATGTTTTAATTTTCTTCTTTGCCATCCTGAAATTTCATTTCCTTTCTCTTATTTGATTTTAGATACTGTAGCATGTTTGGATACCTATGCTTGAAGAGCTCGCTGTTATTGCCCAAGTGTGCGCAACGGAGATGATCACGATACTTTTTGCATCATCGAGGAACATTGACAAAGCTTAATACTTCTGTTTATCTCTGATGCAATAAATATTAATATGCAAGCGATTTTCTTTGGCAAGAAGATAATCCTTTCTTTATTTCGACATTGCCTGCCACAAAATTTGACATTTTCTGAATAGATCGAACCAATTTTTTCAAAGCGACATTGAAAAATTGCAAGCACTTCTCGACGACAACTTTATAAAATAGCTTGGTGAGCCGATACGTAGGAGCATTAAAAGGCTCAGCTCTGGCCATAAGAGTTCTTTCAAAAGAGACACCTGTGACTCATCGGCTGAGCGAGACCAGGTCCGTGACTACCCTACCGAGAAGAATAAGAGAGCGTGCCCAACGTTCTCTGAGGCGATGTCGTTACAAAAACCTGTTTCTTGGGAAAATGGTTCCTTCGTCGTCCAACTGCCTAGGCCGGTTAGCCCAATTTTTTTTCAGGAGAGGTGCTCTAAAATAGCTCATAAATTCTGACCCGCTATTCGTTAGCACCCAACAATTCCTCAATCGAGTATGTCTGAAGCCCATTAGTAAGATTAAATTCAGTATAAATGTTTCATTTCGACTGTTCCTTTTCTGCGCGACGAAAAGAAGAGACACGTGTCTTTGAATTACAACTATAGCTGACCAGGAAGCAAGTAAAAATATTATCAGGTATATCAGGCACGTTAAAAAATGTACCAACTAATAATTCACAGTGTATCTTTTAATGAAGTTCCTTGCACGTGAATTTTGCAATACGTTGCTCAACACGTTTAGTGCCAGATCTGTAACACTTTGTCAAATCTTGCGTCTCGAACATCATACTAAGGCAAAATAATTCAACAAGGGTATCCGGATATTAGTACAGTAATATAGTAATGTACTCACAATTTTTATAACACTTTCGGAGTTGGTGCAAACAAAGAACTTTTTTATTTCCCAGCAAATAAATGGCTAAATATTTACGAAGGTTGTGCATATGAAACTTTAAGGAAAAAAGCATAGTGAATGTTTTAAAACATTGGTCGGGCTACGTGAGCGAGAATATGGATGTTATCTGTAGTTTTTTCAGGCTGATTAAAGGCGACTAGGTTGTGAGACCTTTTCTCGCTTACCAAGCCCTGCGTTGAAAGAGAGCAATAGGCCACATGGCAAAATGGTCTCAAAGTTTACACAGGTGAGCTCCCCAAAAAACACAAGCTATCGGAAAGGACAATTAAAATGTCTCATAGATTAAGTTAAAAAATCACTAAGGAAATAATTTTACGCAACTTTTCATGGTTTGACTGAACAGATGATTAGGCCAAAAGAGATAGAACCCGCGAAGAAAATTTTTCTTATTTTACAATCACTTCATTTTTAACATTATTCTCCGAGCTCAACTCTTCAACATAAGCGTCACGGTCATGGATTACTGAATATGCCACCATTTTTGAGACCGCTGAAGTAGGTACCTCGTCCCTCCGCTCAGGAGCTTCCCTCCAATTCCCACCGTTCGAGCATCCATAATTCCAAGCCTCTATATTGTGCTAAGCTGTTGTGACTGTACGTTTTGACTGAAATAAATTAAGTTTATTCCTGATTTTCATTATACTAGTAGTAGTTCGGTGTTATTGTTGTGAAAACCATATAGGAGGATGAAAACACAAGGATGCTCGTATAATATCAATAATTATACATAAAACATTTCGTCAGTGCCATTTCATACCCATTTTTAAGAATGTACGTCACTTAAATAATTTTCCCCCTTATTATACATGGATTGAGAATTACGTAGCCCTCAGATGCGAATAAAATCCTTGAAGAGAGCCGGAATAATTGCGAGGCTGGGACAAGGAGGCAGTTCATTACTAATCGATGGGGATAGACGATAGTGTATCACAACGGAAGAAATACGGCAAATCTTGGCGCAAAAATGTTAGGTAATAAACAATTTGAGTCTGATAGGGAAAGAGCTAAATTTGTGCCAGCAGTAAAGCACATTCCCTATTGCTGAACACAATATTGGAGCTGGGGCAATTTGGAGGGAAGCTCCTGCGCTTTGGGAGCAGAAGGACGCGGTGCGCACTTCAGCTGTCTCAAAGACAAGCGGCGGTTCTCTAAGCTGAGACCAAAACTCGTTGACCGCAGAGTTCGAGTGAAAGCGAATTTAGTTTGTAGTTCACCTAAAACGCAAACATTAGGTTAGAAAACAGACACGCGATTTAAAATTGTAGACCTGAATTATTTTTCACCATTAATTTACTAAAATTTAATAATTTCACCTGAGTTATTCGCCATAATTCTAAATAGAACATACCATGTTATAGCTTATTTTAGTGGGATAAACGAGTTTCAGCAGAAGAAATTGTTGTGAATGGTCGGTAACATTAAAACTTAGTCCTCAAGAGACCGGGATATCTCTTTTCTTAAGCCCCAGAAAATGACGGCTGCTAACAAGATTTACAGCGAGCTATTTATCTTTTCAATTGCAAGCTGGGAGTTGATGCCTTGGCACATAAGGCTCACCCGCCTAATAAGAAGTTTTCTTACCTTCTTAGTTCTTACACTATTTATTGTCAATGAATATGGCAATCTTTCAAGCAATCGTTTCATATCATCATTGAATGCCGCTCAAAACAATGCGACACATGCAACATTTCTTCAGCCTTGAATACATAATGAATACTTCGATAACTGACATACAATCACTCTGCACATCACAATCGCGTACCTAGAAATGACCTTTAGTGGTCAGCAACATTGCAAAACTGCCGTGCCATGGGGCTGGGGACAAGGGTAGAGGACACTCAGCCACAAACAACTGGCCATCGAGAAGTGAGATAGGACGGCCTGCTTTATTCTTAGTACTGAAAGTCACGTAACAACCGTTGCAGATATACGTTTTCTTGTAGATCAACAGCAGTGCAAGCTAGGTAGAGAACACAGTAAAATTGTGAAAAAATGGAGTCCTGATGGTTTTCATGAGGTTAACGGCTGATTTGGAGTGAATTCAAGTACATATCTAAAGCACCATTAAAGCTAGGCCAGGGGGTACAGGCACCCATCACCCAAAAACGTGTGGGTTTAAAGGTTCACCAAGAAAACATGATGCTGAAATCGTGCAGCACATCTCGAAATTTTGTTTCCTTTCCGGTGTGTGCATCGGAATAATGATTATTTTCTTCAGTATATGTTTCATGCTTCATTTGCAACTCTTTATGTGTTTAACCCTTTAGCGACCATATTTTTTTCTTTAAAAAAACACTAATTCCTATGAAATGATTATGTGAGGATGATAAAAAATTGTGTTACAATGGAAAAATATAATTAAAAAAAATTTAAGAGGACATGTATGTCCTGTTTGACTTATGGTAACATGGATTGAAAGGGGACATACATGTCCAGTTTACTTATGAGTACTATAAAATCATAAAAAAGCTTATTTATACGTTGTGTAGTAAAAAAATGTGTAATACCTTATGAATATCATAAATTGCTAATTACTAAATGCAGCAGGGACTAGCTTAGAAACGATGGTACGTTTAGTAATGCGAACTAAGTTGTGTTGCTACTGATGAAATGACAAAAAAGAGTTGTGCTTATTATCGTAGCACAAATGAACTTGGTACTTCATTCAGAACAAACATATTCTTCCAGAACATTGCGGGTACTTGCAGGTGCCTCGTCTGTCGGGATGCATTGGATAGAGGCAAATTCCATCTAGAATAAATTTTGTCGCCATGTTCCACAAGTTATTTTCGAGATGAAGAACCAAACTGTCACTTGCTTCTAAGTCAAAAATCCTAGGATGATCAATGGGACACACATATCTTAGCAGTGTATGGTATGAAATCTTATACCAGTTCAGAACTTCCTGCAGGAACAAACATCTTACAAACCCATTTGTGGGGCTTTTTAAAGATGTATTGCATCATTGAAGAAGCTCCCATGAACGGTACAATCTGTTCTTCTACACTTGGATGTTCTCCATTCCGCAACTAAAAATTTTAACGGAGATGATCTAAAAAGAACTTGACCTTATTTAGCATGTCTGAATGATCTATCTTACCATTATCAATCAGGTGTAAATATGCTTTTATATCCTCCCACCTTTTACGTGACATAATGGAGGCTATTTTTTTCATTCATAGCATACTGACACCAGTGAAGTCTCGAGTTTGGTATTTTTGAATGGACATCTACGAACAGATGCCTAGTCATTGTTCCAATACCAGTCTGGATCTTCTCGGGGGCATACATGTTAGTATGTAGACACATTTCATTAAGGGCTCATCCGTTGTAAATAGTTTGAAAGAGTTCATTGGCGTTTCACTTGAGGTAATGGAAGCTGAAATTTCTCGGAAATGAAGCAAACTATGTTCAGCAATTTGTTTATTGACGTTCTTCCAGTTCAACCTTGTCAAAGATGTTCGAGCTGGCAGATAATTTTAGGTTTAAGACTATGTGCAGATATTGTCCACTGCCATGGGCTATTTTTCTTGATCTTGGTTATCATCGGTGTCTAATTATTGCATTTCTAATAAATTACGTTAGTTGGCGTCAAGAACATCATCACAATCCAGTTCGTCCTCAGTATCACTCGAAAAGATAGCGGCAATATGTTTTTCTATTTTACTAGGGCGCATTTTTTAAGAGTAGAAACTCATTCCAGTTACATCATGGGATGCTCGAGTAAATAATGAGACTGCATTTAAAATTTTGTGCATAGATATATACGGAACCATTTTTATATATAAGTGAATATGAATGTAAGGTTGCAGCGATAAAGTGCTGAGCAAATCATAAGATTGCATTACAAGTATATGTATATATTGTATTATAAAATAGACGTTAATGTATAGGAACAAGTAGTGATAACCCATGAATTGATATATTGTATTATAAAATAGACGTTAATGTATAGGAACAAGTAGTGATAACCCATGAATTGATATATTGTATTATAAAATAGACGTTAATGTATAGGAACAAGTAGTGATAACCCATGAATTGACAACGAAAATGATTGATTTTTTAAACCATTCCACGAATAGCTAATGTATTATAGCAAAGCCTATGTTTTATTGAAGGAATGTTTACATTTATTCAATTATTCTTTTCAGTTATCCAAGTGAACATAAATGGCATCTTTCAAATGTGTTGGTCATGAGACCAGCTGGACATCTGGTGTGTTTGAAACTTTCAGTTTTATTCTCACAGATATTTGAGTTCAAGTTCGTAAACCAATTTATACACTAGTGAGACAATCTTACATCAGTACATATTTATTTAAAATCACTTTCTCATCCAGTTTGTCCCTCATTGTTCCAACAAAATAAGAAATGAAGTGTTTTTTGACACACGTCCTTCTCCTTGTAAAACAGGATGTGCACCGAATACTTGCCGACCGTCTTCTTAAGTCAATATGTCTTGAATCAAACTAGAAGTTGTACGGGACACACACAATCCGGTATTGCTTGTGTTTTTTTATATTTCGTTAGTTATTCCACTTTTTTCAAAGGAGACAGATATGTACACTTGGTCGCTATAAGGTTAATGTGTTTTTTTCCTTTTGCCTGATAATTTCGCATGGCTCACGTACCTCACTCTTAAAAAATTTGACGCCTGCCATCATTATTTTGTCACTTTCATAACATTCTGTGCCCATACATTATACGCTAGTATTGATTTGCTTGAGCCAGGTACGAATTTCCTTATTTCCACGTTCGCAAGCACCATTCTAGGTGATGTAATACGCAGTCGCGTTCTTACTTCAAATTAATTGTCAGCTTATTGTTTTTTGCCTCCAAGTTGATTGGATTTTTACGAAGCAGGACTTCCCCTCTATCTCTCATCTGCTCCCTTTCTATAAACCTTAATTCCCTAATCCTTTCTTTTTCCCATGCGGAGGGGGGCAAATTCCCTATTAAACACCAAATTCCACTAGCACACAGTAAGGAGGGTTGCCGTAAATGTGTCGTGACTTTGGCGAGAGGTAAATAAGTTTTTGCATGTTTATACTTTTGATGTATTATCTGTATCATTTTGTGCCCACAGACTTAGTGTCATTTTTTATTCATTTGGAAAAACTTTTTACTTTCGGAAATACAAGCCCTTTGTCGAAGAGAATGTCAAAAAACAATCAAAAAATAAAGCGTTGGATTGCCAGTCTTGTAAATGTTATC
Source organism: Platorchestia sp. MABIK (assembly GCA_014220935.1). NCBI lineage: Eukaryota > Metazoa > Arthropoda > Malacostraca > Amphipoda > Talitridae > Platorchestia > Platorchestia sp. MABIK. Next base: position 111,232 of record JACJUY010000860.1, on the reverse strand, counting down.
GATAATTGGTGGGTATCCATTGATAATCTTTATTTATAGGTTGTTACTGTACGTAGCTGCATATGTTAAGGCTTTGATTTATATTTTGCATTTTAAACAATGAAACTTAGGTAAAGGTGCGCAATTCTCCCCAATGGGACTCTCGTCTTGACGCAAGATAATTAGGAGGCACAACTCATAACAAACACTTCGCGTGACGTAAAGTACATGCACGGGTATTTGGTGTTCGATTCTACGTGACACTGAAGCGAGTAAAAATATTTTTGAGGTACATCAGGCTTGTGAAAATAAGTTATAAAATAACTGAAATTGTTTCTTTTAATTAAGTTCTTACGTATTGGGATTCAAAATGCTCTTGGTCACCTTTAGAGTCGGAAGTGCTTCAGTACATTAAAACCAACGATCCGATGCCACCAACATCATACTCAGGCTAGATGAAAACGAATCCAGTGATTAAATTTGTAAGGATCCAGGACTAAATTCGATAGGATACTGAACCAGAAAAATCTATTCCCTCACACAAACCGATAAAACTAAAAATTTCGAAAACTTCAATAAAGTTTGCATGAAACATTATAACTACCAAAAATAGAAAGGAAATGACGGCGAACAACAAATGTCAAAAATTTAAGCTTCACTTGTTTCAATTACTATTTGAGAACTAAAAAATCAATGAAGCTTTCATGAAGAGAATTTGAATGCCAAAGACATCTACATTATCTCTTAAATTTTTTACCAAAATACGTCATACTCGACAAAATAATTTGATTAAATATTTTCAGTTTTAAATGGCATCATGAAAATAATTATCGATTGAACCTTGATGCTTGCAATCATAAAATCATTCCCTAAAAATTAATTAAGTCCTGCAAATGTGATGGTTATGTCCCTCTAACATCATTGAACTGACCTAAAGAATTATTTTCAATTAGATCACCGATAGAAAAAGAATTTCTGACGCGAAGACCACAATTTTTCAGTTTTATAGCGTAGGCTTGCATTGGGTTCCGCCAAAATCCGTGTCACTTCGTCCAATGAAAGATTTGATATCCTTATGTAGTTCAATTTGTGGTAGATGATAAGTAATAATTCTCGAAATTCACCTCGTAATGAAATCAAACTATTTCAGAAATCGGTAAAATTGAAAAATATCCTCCTGTTTTATTATCATGAATTTATTTGAGGCGGATCTGTCTTGCTCAAATAATTACATAGACATTGTAGCACTTGGCGGGAAAATGAATAGTAATAAACTCGATACAGAAATCAAAACCGAAGTGTGTGCGACGCAGTGAACAGGTTTTTAACAGCAAGTGGAATATGAAGTTGAGAGTTACATGGTTTTAAAAATTAACTGATATTCATCCACACTCCAGTTTAAAAGAGATCACCAAAACCTGTCTTAATAAATATTAACAGGTATGAAAACCCTATAGTACATGTTATGATATTACAATTAACATGTGGAAAAATTCAATATACGCTTTCGAAATACGAATGAATGAAGCGAACACGGAATTAGTGTATTCATTTGAAGACAAAGAAAGAGGCCAATATCACCGGAAAGATTTCATTTTAAACAATCTTATCAGACTTCCTATGATTCTATTTTTAACGTTCTGAAAATATAAATAGAAAACCGACCATTACACACGAGCACCTCAATAAAATTAACATTTATTGGATCTAATTTACTCGAAGCACGCAAACAATCCAATTTCACCGCTAAGGCAAATTCATATAATGGTGGACAAGGCCTAAAAACACAAATAAAATATGCAATTCGAATATCAGATGCGTTGCATTCAACCAAGGCTTTTAAAGTGTCATTTCCTTAAAACATTTCCAATCATTTACAAGAAAAGGCAAAGATTACACGCAGAATGATTTTATCGAAGTAGACAGAATGATTATCTTACCCGGTGTTAAAGTTTTTAGGAATAACAATTCCGATACTTCAAATTCAGCCTGCCTTCGCTGACCATTGAAGTTTAGAATTCCCGCATATATCCAGCCCCATCCGCAGCGCCTAAGCTGAAAAATGGTCGATTCTTTGTTGAAGAAATTTTTCTTCAGTTCAATTTATTTTTCGTGAGTCACGTCAAGTGTTTTTTTTCATGTGTTTATTCGTAACAAACAATTTCAGGCTGATCTGTCATCATTTATTCATATTTTTCCATCACTGACCTTAGAACATTTTTCGAATATTTTAGCTTTTGTTGTTGCTATGTGGACGGAGATGGGCTTTGAAGGCAAGGCTATAATAAGTCATCGGATCCTATTGCCGGTTGCACGGTCACTCGATCAGAGCCAAGCGCTAGCGTGATAACTCCTGCGCTTCTATTAAACGGCTACCGAAGCTGGGAAAGTGAGAGCTATCCTTATATTTGTGCGATACGTTCTTCTCTAACAGCAACTGCTTCATGCTGTGATATAAAAACTCCAAGATTCAAAATTATTGCTGCAACTAAACTTTGGTATTCGAGAGGCTAATTTTTGCATATGGTTTTCGGAAGACTTATTGTGATAAATTAATTTGGAGAACAGCGGTTCAGCTACTTCCGTTTTCACAATAATTTCGTTCAAAAAGGTTTGGCGAAAGCAGAGTCATACAAAAACCAGGGTGCTCAGAAACTGAGCTTTGATTTGTTTTATACAAAAATTATTACGGTTTACCTTTCTTACATTCAATACAATAGTGCCGCAAAGAGGACGAGAAATATTTTTCTGAACATCACGAGCACAATGCAAGCCTAGCTCAATACATCTCTATTTTAGCACCGCCTCTCGTCCCTGCAACAACGCTAGGCAACACAAAACTCTTGATTTATTTTTTGCAAAAGGAAACAATCGCCAACTCATAAATTAATTATTTTGGGTCACAATAGCTCATTGGCACTAGAAATGAATGGCTCTGCAATTTGCATCGTAAATATAATTTGGATATGAGCTCATCAAATGTTTTCATCGTCGCATAATTTTGCAGGAACATGAAACCATGTTTTCACTGTTAAAACAATTCAATAGCCCTAGAGTACTTAAAGACTTGGGTTTTACTGCACCATTTTTGGGCTTCTTCATCTCCAAATAAGGCTTTGATTGACATCTGCACACAATTTACCGTGCACATCTAATGAAACAAATCCACAACTATGACAGCAAATTAGTATGCACCCGGTGATAAATAGTTATGTGAGCACAGAGAGAGAATGGTAAACTGAACGTTGGGAGTTAGGTCCAAGTTTTGCTTTAGTGCAATCCCTCAGTTCACGCGACTCGCACGCCCAGCCTCACCAAGACCTCGAGCAGGGCTCGAACCGAAATAAAAAAATACATTTATTTCAATTCAGTTGATAAAACGGATACAAGGTGTGCCATTAATTGGTTTTTCAAATACCTTGCAAATAATGCCAGGACCCAATGACAGTCACCACGGTTGAGCCAATGCCCAATTTTATTCACGCTATATGTAGGTCGAGTGAGAAATTTGGAATAACATTCATTCGATCGGATCTTTAATATTGATGTTTTTTTATTTTTTCAAGAGCTATGTATTCATCTATTACTTGAGACGGTAGTGAATGAATGATCAGTCATTGTAATGATGAAAAGACATATCGCATGAATATCAATCTAATGGTTCCAATTTTTTTCATCAGTTCGTAGTGAAAATTTGTGAGTTTGTTTAGAAGGAAAACCTTCTCTGATACATTAGTAATTTCGTCGATTTGTGGCTGGACTAAAGCGAGATAAGTATTTTAAGAAATAAAGAAGGTAATAACCTGCGCTGAAAAATGTCATCATTACCCTTTCCAAACGTCCGATCAAAAATACGGACACTGGATAAGCTGTGCATCTTAAGGAGAGAATGCTCAAAATAAACACATCGGCTCCACCCATCAACCATTAAGGCATACGTACAACTAATTCCAAAGTATGTTATTGATAACACTAAGCACAAACTTGCAAATTCATTGCAAACGAATGGCTGATAGGCTCGAATTCAGCGGCGTGTAGCATCTTAGACTGAATCTTCACGCAAGTCCAGACTCAACACTTAATTATTTGCAGTGAACTAGCAGGCTGTATAAGCTTTGGGTTTTATCTGAGCAAACCAGGTCACTTTATTTTTGAGGTCGCAGAAGACCTAAATATATAATTAACGCACGAAAACAATGAAAAAACTTCTCCAGATGCCGCCATCATAAAACGTTCAACCCATGGCAACCATATATATTTATCCTTGAAAGAAATACATGGGAAGAGAATTGCTGCCATACAGACAATGCGAACCAGCTCGAATAAAGAGAATGTTACCGAATAATTTGGCCTCTCAACTAAGCTAGCTTCTAGTGCAGCACTTGTTTTGGAGCCTGCGATAAAAAGAGAAGTCTTCCATCATTTGCTGATCATCGGCTCAGGTGGCGGGAAATTCGGTCGGTTACCATGATAAACGCAGCGTCGAACGAGGCTTTTTTCTGGCCCCTAAAAAGGGAAACGAGCGAAGCCCTGTTTTGCCACGCTCTCCAAGTATCTTCGCAGGAGCCTGCAAATGTGCGAGTGCTTCGCAATGTCGCTGCTGTAAAATACCGTTAATTTTTTGATGCTCCATGCTTTTTTTGAAGCGTTTAAGTTAACAATGAAAATTGGTATTGCCAGAGTAGAATCAAGAAAAACAGCTTCAGAACATCCCCTGTTGAAAACATAAAATAACTTCCCCTAAAGGCTAAAACTGTGATTGATTTTCTACGTGTAGCTTAATAACACTACTTTGTTGAATGTGTTCAATGGTCATAAATAGAATTCAATGATCTGATAACTCTACAATAATACATTCACGTTAAAATTTTTTAACAGTTTCAGCTGAAGCTCCCCGTTAGAAGACTTTCAATGAAAAGAGCGTGCAGGCTCAGCGCTCAATTGAAAGCACGAACATCTGTGCGAAAGCCACGCTCTTTGTGTGTGCTCAGCGATTTCAGGGAGAATGATGAGTACAAACGAGGTCTCAATGAGTTCCTCTAATGTGTATTGATGATGCCGCCACGGGGCTTCCATTACGCAAATTGTGCGGATTCCTTGCCTTGGAACTGTTCTGTTGACTCAAATTCGTAGACTGTAGAGCTTTATTCGCGCTTTTTCACGTCGAGTAAAGCAATAAACTAAAAGATTTGTATTGGCATCGAGTGAATCTTTTTTCATTCTTGATGGTTAAGTTATTGTGCATTGTCGGAGAGTTGAAATCCGACGAAACTAGTTCTGATCAAACAATTTTATAATGATTTACGAGACTCATTTCTATGTGTTATTCGATTTTTGAACTATTTAGCTTAAAAATATTGAACTCAACATAACTAAACGTTAAAGTGTAGGATATGAACACTTGCCTATGATTAAGAAATATAATATTCTTTCACTCGGTTTATCGGACATTTAATATTATTTGTCCCTGTTAATTTTACACATGAAAAAAGAGCGCAGGAAATTAGGCGTCGTGACTAATTTCTTTGCCAACGAGTTCACTGTTGTATGCCAGCTTGAATTTTGTTAAAGTTTTTAATGTCGAGTCGCACGTCTTCTGGACAACATTTCTTGATTGTTCTCCAATTTAGTTCAATATTTTCGCCCCCAAATTAACTTTTACCAATCGTCCTTCTATGGGGGTGCGCTGCAGTGGCTCACTGTACAGCTCATCTTGGAGACGCCACACTTTCCAGGAATCTGTCGGACTCCTCACTAACGCTCGTGTGATCGAGTCTGCTGATCGTCTGTCCTCGTCAGTGTACCTGGAGGAGCTGGCGCACTTCTGTGAAAATCGTTTAAAGCTACGCACCACAAATCAGCAACACTTGTTTTGGGTTTGAATTAATAGTTGGTTAGGTCTTGTAGGTCTTATGTAACCATTCTATTCTTTCCATTATCTTTCCATTTAACTTCTTTCGTGTGGGGAGGCCTGCGTGCTCTGTAACCAACTTTCTATACAGGTGTTTTGATTTTTATTTTCATTTTGGTTTCCGTCTCAATGAGATGTTTGCATGAGCGCTCTTTCGCCAGCATAGTGTGCTGTGCTGATTAAGAATCAAATTTTGCGCTCGTGTGATACGTTTAAATACAAAATGATGTTGGAGCAATAAATTACTTGTGGGCTGATGAAACGCCAGTATATAATGTCATCGGCAAAATCCCGCATAAAACAATAATGATAAATTAATTGGTTCTTTCCGCACCTCAGGTACGATCGCATTAGTTTAAAGCCCGCCAAGAACTAAAATGAACTTCAGGCGTGAGGCCGTGAGACGCAAGCCTCCGTTTACGTTGCCTGCTCTGCACTCTATTTAGCCTCGTTAATACCGAGAAAAACTCCTCGTTTGTGTTGCTTACTCATAGGTAATTAATTTTTCAGTGTACTTCTTGGCATAATTCTTCTTACTTTGAAGCACTTTTGAAGCCCAAATTACGCTAATTCGGTAAGGAGAACTTATTAGTCGTTAATGAACAACTGATTGTAAATAAATTTAATGAACGTAAACTTTTTCGCGGGATTTGTTAAGTTACTTTTAATGCCACTTTATAATCAGTAACATGTAGCCGTACCAGCTCCCAGTTTCTGGTGGTATTGCGTAGCTGTGGAAGAGCATTTGCTGCATCAACAACACCAACAAAAAATTAAACCTTATGGTGCAAGACGAAGACAGCGTAGTTTTAGATCGGACAAATGTACAAATTTTCAAAAATTCTCATCAATAACTTGAAATCATTCTACCTCTTGGTATTTTTTTTCTATTCATCCACCAGTTAATTAGGCTGTCTTTCAACCTCAATATCGTACAACGACCTCCATTTCAAAAGAAGTTAAACTCTTTGTCATCAGTGAATGAAAAATTAATTCATACACGCAACCTTTCAATTCTTCACAGGGTTTGGCAAAGGCGTAGCTGAAAATTGAGGCAAACATCAATTATAATATTACAGTGAGTTTAACAAGTGATATCACTCTAGACTCAAGATCAAATAGAGAATTCGAATTCAGTGTGTAAAGCCCCTTACTAATTTGAAATCAAAATGTTCATAATTCATTGAAGAAAAACCAACAGGTGCGTAAAATTAAATTTTGTATCATTAAAACAAAGTTCACTGAGTTGTAATAAATTTTGAGCGCATAGAGCAGTGTAAATCGACCTGATTTTTTACATTGTTAAACTGTTCCATAAACAAGCGTATACAAATAGAGGACCAAATACAAATCTTGCTGAAATCGTTCTCAGGAGACAGAAAACTTTCCGCTAATATCCATCATCTTTAACACTGGCTAACTGCTGTACAGCAGTGCCCTACCAAAAAAAATCCCTTGATGCAAATTGGCCAACATGTTCGGTCCTCTTTGAATAAATTTTACATTGCCTTCATTTGTGCAAAACCAAGGCGCACAACTAAGCTGATTCAAGCCAAAATCCAAAATTCCTTTTTTTAGTCAAGATCTTCAACAGTCTTCGTCTTGCAGAACACAATAGTACTATCACATCATCCAAAATGGCTACACAACTACTGAAATAACATTCTTTTGAGAAGCATGGACATCAAAAATGTTACCTGGTATCGAATTTGGCGATAACGAAATCAACTAAATTGGACGTTCATCCTCATTTTTAAAATAAATTTCGTTTTTCGTTGTCGTCAAGAGTTTGTGCGATAACTCAGCTTCTTGTTTCCATTTCTCTTTCGCAAATGGTTGTCTCTAAATCTATAGGTAGAAGGTTTGTAAAGTTCTTTCTGCTAGTTCACGGCAAAGCTTTCTATCTTCTTACATTATAGCGATGTTGATTGCACACACTAAGTAAAGTCATTCATACAATACAGCCGTAAATCAGCTTTGATCCCATTTTTTCCTCACAAAAAATTAGTAAATTATTAGTGATTTTCAAATTTTCAGTTGCGTGTAAACATCTACCTATTTTTGAGCCCCGAATAATTACACCTTTACATAAATTAATTAAAGGTGCAGGTGAAAGCGACATTAATTATCCTAATTCTATCTCAGAATTAACTCGGCATGTGTAAATGTGTTGTTAGGAGCTCTTCTCCCTTCCTTCATCTACGAGTCTTCAAGTAAACAGTCGAGATAATTACCACTTCGCTACTTTGACATTTTTGTACGCTGTATTCCATTTCATTACCATACAAATTCAAGAACAGAAAATAACCTTGGAAAAAAAATAAGTTTATTTAATCTCGAAAAAAAGTTCAAGCACTGGATGAGAAGTTGTTGTCGCCGGTTAAAATTTTAATGATCACCTTGGGCGACAAAGTTGACTGGAGAGCAGCTAATGAGACCGGGCAGCGAGTGCGGGTGTGCTGACTAGAGATAAGGCACGGCAGTGGGGGCCGTCCCATAACTGCTCTACACGGCTGTGCACCGTACAAGCCATGAAATAAATGCAGCATAAGAGGAAGTGTGGTGCACAGAACACCTGGAGGCAATAAACTGTATGCCCAGCCAGATGGTGAGTCCTTAATAAGTTTCAGTGGCAGTGGCGTCAAAAAATCAGCATTATTAGAAACTTTTGAGACGAGATCATTCCTGTACTTCTTCGAAGCAAGTGGCAGAGAATATTATAAATGTTCAGATGATCCCGTTAGTAAAGTTTTACGTCATATTCTATTAAAAAAATTTTTCACAACTCTTTGAACAAAATCTCCAAATACAAATTAGGGACTACCTTAAGACTCAACCTATTGGAAATCTTACAAGGCCTTTAGAACAGAAGTTATCATAAAATAGCAATGGTCGTCAGAGAAATACTTCTCAGAGAGCGGTAACGGCAAACTTCATTTATGCGTCTCAATCAGGTCATGCCAGATTACTATTCGGGGAAACAACGAAAAGGTTGAAGTGAAATTCATAACTATAAATCGAAAGGCTTAATATGAGCGAAGTGTAAACCTTGCGTAAAACGTTATTTTTTAACATAAGCAAACATCACTTACCCTGTGCATGGACGTGATGGGCGTGTCAGGATTGTGTAAAGCTTATTCCTATTTGGCAATGTATTCACATAGGATTCAGGCGCGACAACATTCTTCAATGTAGCGAGTGCACTTCTCCAAAAATACAACTCTTAAGAAGTCATGGGAAAAGGCGCTAAATTTGGGCTCTATAAGCAAGACAAAGAAAGTGGAAAAACTATGTACGTTTCGCATAATCGTTTAGTTTAGGCTCTGATAGATTTTTTTTTAAGCGCATTAGACTGAACGACCGTTCGCTCAATATTTTTAAATTCTAATTTGAGGATTTTCGATAAGTTTTAACTTTCAGGTCTTGATCAGGACTTGTTTTTGAGAGTTCAAATTCGTGAGTGTTCAATAAACATCTTTTTTGGTAACAGCGTGCTTATGAGCGAAAACAAAATCAACCATCTATCAGGGTTTGAATGGCAATATTTACTTTTCGAACTGAATCAACTTCCCCATAATTGCGTCTTCCATTGCGGAACCAGCGACGACGCCAGGAGGTTGTTACCAAGGTACCCAGTTGCTGCCGCCGTCGTGGATACTGCAGCTTCGGTACCAGACCATATTTAATAACAACGCTCCAGTATATGTTCCTTTGCAATGAAGGCAAAGCTTATTACGGTTTTCTTTCATTAGCATAGTTCATCAAAAAATCTCAGAACGCTCACAGAACATGGCAGCGTTTTCGTGATTCTCTGATTATTACGCTGACTGTGTACTAAAACAGTGATACGTGTACTGTAATGTATGTCAGGTTGTTGAATAAATCGAAAAATTTGACAGATTTGAAGTATACTCGTAGGTTTGCCATAAGAATATTACATTATTAGAAGTAAGACACAAGAATGTATTTAATAGGCGGCAGTCCCAAGTACAAGTAGCATTGTGGGCCAACCAAGAATCGAAGACAGAGCAAGCCATAGCGAGAAGAACAAATTCTAAAGAAAGCATACAAAAATAACTTCGTCTGCTCATGATATACTTTACACCTGTCACAGTAAGAAAACATGTTGCATATATAACCTTTAGCTTATTACATTATGTTATGAATACACGGTGCTTAGATGTCCAATTGATTGGAGGAAACGTGAGTAAAATGATGCAACTATTCGCTCCATGATAGGACTCTCTATCAAAAAATACCTCACTATCACCGTTGCCCAGTGCAATATCAAAAGGATAACTCAAAAATGCGTTCGACGTTCGTTATTGAAGAAATGATTTCCAAAAAAAAAATGCTTTGTCCTTTTTGCAGACTGGGACCCCAACCGAAGTTTTGCGAACGCAAATATAGGAAATAGATGGAACTAAATCACTTCTAGAATGTTTCAAAATTTTGAATAATCATGAGACTTGCTACGCGGCACATGTAAAATGCGTCAGTATTACATATCTTTAATTAACAACTTATAGCTATCAAACTCTTGCATACGGTGATGCTAAAATTGATCTAGACTACTTTATAGAGCAGTCGTGCAATAATAGAGGTGTTCATCGCAACTTTGTACACTTTGGTATACGAACAAAGCCACTTGGTAAGAAATATTTGCGCTGCTGCGTGCAGAGTGGGAAGGCATACGAAATGTGGAAAATTGGAACTTGAACAAAGTAAGGAGAGGGATTCAGGCCGCGGATGCATTAGAGCTTACCTAATTGGATGGGACCCTTTAATGGTAAACATTTAATATTTTATTTTACCTTTTTGTTTGTAATCTAGACATTGGTAAAAACTTTTCCGGAGTGCATTTTTCCCCATCCTGTGGGAAATTACGGGGTTTTGTGTGTTTAGAAAGTGACAAAACAGCGTAAACGAAAACACGTTTTGAGCGGCTTTTGTTGTTGTCAGGTCCTGAAGGACGCACGATACTCAGATCTCACGAGTTTGTGTACACACTCGAACTACGCACTTTGCCATGATCATTTTACCGAGAGTATTTCAACAATTTGATAAAGTGCTGAAAATGCTGCCTTTAAATTTCAACAATTATTTGAACGAATTTTGGGCTGTATTAATGAAGTGTGATATTATTCATCATACATCGAGTGTTACGATAGGCCTGCGTATTCACTTCGATTCTCCAAAAAGAACTGCGTCGATCATCGTACCTGAAGAGATATTTCATTGAGAGTTACCTACGGATGCAAGTATGCCCACTCTACGAAGAACCTTCTTGAAGCCTAACATGTGGACGAACCTTCACGATACAGCGCCGTCGTCTCGAACACATCATTTCGAGGTCCTTCATCGAGCGCTCGAAGCTGCCATCAACTACCATTTAATATACCCTTAGTCTATAGTTCTTCTATTTATAGGAATATTTCCAGTACTTTAGTACGTATTTCATCATGGGAATTCATATGTGGGTTATTGATTCAATTGAGCATAATTCCATGTACGTTAGGATGACTTTCATAATTCTACATAACGATCGGAGTGCGAGGGTGGCGGGTGTCCACGCCTAATAACAGCCTGTAGAAGGAACTCGGTGCGAGTCAGTTGAGGGAGAGACACCATCTAAGCCACAAGTGTGTTTCAGACCTCGCTGCCCTCGCCCATAGGGGTGCAGGCTAACATAATCTTTATCACACCAGAGTAGAACTGTCTAGTTGAAATCAAACATAGTCTCAGTGCGAAAGCCATTCCACGCCATCCCATTTCCGTGTTTGAGTGCTAGCTAGCATCTACAGCGCTTCCATGTACCGACGTACCAGGCCGTCATCCCAATAATGGCATCTAAGGCACCTCCTCGCACCCCATCCATCTTAAGCTGAGTTCTCGTGTTCTTTCGGTTCTTCTTGAGCAAATCAATTAATACTCTCAGATCGTGAAATTGATTTAGAATGACTAGCGATGTTTCATATCAGTGTTCATGTACGTTAGATTAACTCTTAATAAGGAAATTTCCGCCTTGGTTACAAGTGTATCAATACCTGTGTTCTGAAAATATGAGACGAGGCGTGAAAACACGTTGCCAATTATTGTCAGTTCAATCATTATGATATCATAATAAACATTCAATTTTCCCTCATTCCAAGGGTGGTGGCAGCGTAGCTGATCATCAATTAAAATCATGGTGAGGACATAGAAGTCACGCCTTATGAATAAAAAAAAATGACATGACCAAATGTCACGAAAACTAAGGATACAATAGCGAATCAAAAGAGACAACAGCGATGTTTTAACGACGAGGGCAACGATGAGATCAAAGTATAGCATAACGACAACTGGTGGCAGAGGACCACAACAGTGATTTCATCAATTACTCAAGTTAAAACACGGGCAAATTTCAGTAGTTCATTTAGTTAAAAAGCCGAACGCTCTTGGTTTATAACCCTACGCTAAGGTAATGGAATTACTTCAGTTAAGATGGAAGAGATGCTTTGCATAAAAAAGTTGAATTCGGTCGTTGAGGTGCGATGTTAGATGAGCCTAAGTTATACATTACAGGGAAAAATCTCAGTTTAATTCAATTGATATACCATGGGCAAAATTGAAATGGTGAAACTGACTTACACTACGATCATTTCGAATTCTAAACATTTTATGGCCATTGATTAGACGCGTTGTAAGATCAGTCGTTCTACTGCACTAAGTAACGATCATGTGATACCATGAGGAACTCGTACTAAAATTTAGAGTGGGAAAAATAATCAAATGTAACTTTATCAATAAATTGGGCATTATAATTATCTATGATTTAGTTGAACGCACTCATTGTCTAGCTTTATCAACTTATTGAAGAGAACTACAGATTTCGAGCATCATATTCTGCTCTTTGAAATATCAGTTTGACCTTCATGGTAATTTTGAAAGATTTATAATCATTGAAAGGGTTAGCGAGCTGTGGAGAATAAAAGTTGTCTGAAGGAGCAAGTTCGAGGTGTTCTTTGACAGAAACTGCTAGATCTTTCTCAAGAAATGCCACAAAAAAAACAGGCCTCAAAACTGAATTGAGTGTCGTATTAAGTTCTCAATCCTCAACCTTGAAATTCACTATTCTAAGTTTTGAAAGCCATCTTCCAAAAGTCGTATCATAAAGAATATTTTCTATGCAGGGTGAAGGAAATATTTAGAATCGCTTCGGTATCACAGAATTAACCTTCCTAAATCAAAATTCGTTCAGTGGTTTAAAACATTTTTATACGCTTCCATCTTATGAGGGCTGTTATTGGTGAAATTTAAAACGACGTTTCATGATACTCATTAACAAATTAAACTATTTCAACCGAGAAAATAAAGTGTACAGATACTAATTGATGCAATAATGTACCAAAATATACGAGTATTGTAAAACTTATTCAAAAATTGAAATCAAACACAACTCACTGAAGATAAACAGAATTGACTTTTATCCGTTATAGGACAGTTTTACAGTATTGGCGAGGAGGCAAATAAGCATCCTGAATCAGTGTGATTGAGTAAAATATTATAGAATTGCTATGTTGATCAGCAAATGAAATAGAATTTACCTGACACAAACATTTGATCCTGAAACGAATCATTGCGTTTATTCTTGGAGTTCCCTTGAAATACTTTTATCCCAAAATTAGTGGAACACTAAGGTATAGGAAATGGAATTGAATCTCTTCAAACCAAACAAAGGACTCGCGCATGTATGCTTCAAGGTTACAGTAACAGGTTTCATTTTGAAGAGTGCGGGAGAACATGAGTGTTCAGTACAACACTTCCATTTCGGACAGCGTTGTGTGTTTTCATAGGAACAATATAGTCCGGTAGAAAGTTTGATTAGCAAATTTTTTGCAGTTTTGTTGATGAAATTGTAAAATCGAATCAATGATAGCAATGAGCTCCTGCTGTTCTGAAGAATTGCACGCCCTGAGTTTTGTCATCTACCGCGCGAGGGTGATATCCTTCCGATTCAAAATTCCTCTTGGATTAACGTCACTGATGCCTCTGAAGCTCTTAGTTGTGAGTCAGCTTCGTTTCATGAGTTGGTCAAGGAAAATTATTTTCAATTTTTGAAAGCGATGGAAGCTCGTCATTGGAAGTTGTTTAGATCGAGAATTATAATTCAATTTTTTCTATTTTAATACGTACCTCAGGGATTTCGTTGATATCTCACCAAACGCTGGGCACTTTCGTTATGATGAGGAGTCAGGATAGTTCTATAATGATCAATCCAGAGGTATAATTACTGTAAGTCACTTCATTTTAGGGCTAAGTTCCTCGTTTTTAGCGCAAGAGGTTTGTAAATATTTAAATGGGTTTTGAATAATTTTTTCTCGCATATTTAAGGTCTATAATGTTTTCAATGCTAAGATCTCTTTTCTTGAGCTATGTCTGTGTTCTAAAAACTTCGGTTGATTGCTCCAATGTCCCTCACTGTGCTCATGCCTTCAACTGGATTAACGCCATAGAAAAAAGTCAAATGCATAAAGTCTGACTTCACAGATTGAGTTAGACTTTGAAACAGCACTCTAAAACTTTAAAAGAAATTCAAATACTCTGTGAGCTTGGTCCTTTTGTGGATTTTTGCGTCAACTTTGTTCAATTGCATTATGTGCATGTGATGACCCAAATAACTTCACTTGAATAGCTTGTGTCTGCCATGGGGATGCTTTGACTCCATTGGTTTTGGACTAACGTATTTGGTGTCGTGACCCATTGCAAATTCTACATGAGTACTATTTAGCGTCACGCACTTCTGTTTTCTTTGAAAACGGTATAGAGATTAGTTCTAGTGCATTTTTCCCGAAAAATCGGTTGGGATATCAATATTTACCTCTAGAACATGTTTTTTAAACCTTTTGTCCGATGGATGAATGCGCTACGATGCAGTTGCTAAGTGATTTCATCCGATCAATGTCTAATCGTGGTAATGGGCATCACAAGACGCTAATTCCACCATCACAGCATGGTAGGAAAAAGTTGCAGAGTATACAGGTGACAATCAATG
>JACJUY010000860.1:7502-95616 GCA_014220935.1 Platorchestia sp. MABIK | reverse complement strand
GTCTAGAATTTTCGAATAAAGTGCCTAGCTCATCTATAAAGTCGCGTTGTAAATTATGTTTCTTTTAGTTCTAAAATATGTCAATGTGTGTATGTGAAAGCAACAAATGATGCTGTTTGAAGAGTTAGGTTACGGATAGAAATACAGCGACTTGAAGTTCTTAAGCACACAGACATCACAAGATTTCAAGATTTTCATTAAGAGTTGCCTTGTCCGGGAAAAGAAATTTAGCAAATATTTCTACGGGTATAAGATTTCCTAAAAGAATCTTACGCGCATTCCATCCATCTGCAATACTTTTTTGCAGGTTCGACTTTTCATGAAGCTTCAGGTGTTCAATTCTCAATCATCTCAAGGAGAACTATCTAGGTAATTTTTGATAGGCGATATGAAAATAATTATGCCTTCATCTAACTTTGTGTAACAGAAGCATGGTTTTGTTAGATCTCAGCAGTTTATTTGCTATCGTAATTTAATGTATTAAATTAATTTTTCTGCAACTCAGCATGGCCAAACACTTCATTTTCCTAAATCGAAACATTTCCAATATACTTTCCAAATTAACCATCAAAGGCAGCTTCAACTTTATTGGTAAAAAATAACGAGCAGCATCAACGGTAGGGTAAATATCCAGAGTTGAGAGAGAAGTTGTATTTGATTTCCAGATTTATTTGAGTCCTCACTCAAATATAGGTTAAATTTATTTGATTCTTTAGGAGCTACTTCAAATAATATAGTGCTATTAACTGACTCACTTGATTTACTCCTATCTTAGGACTAATGGTTCATTTCATAATGCGCGCAACTAAATTTTTACAACGATTTTTATATTGAAGTGCATTAATCTACAGCTACGAAATTGGAACTTGCTCTCTTTAATTCATGAAATAACATATGAAACTTTCTTTCTTTGCTGCCGAGCATCGCATGAACTTTTAGCATTCCTCGCTGGAACAAAGTCAGCAGTAAAACAGTCGATGCTTTCTGGAGTGGAAGAGGCTTTGTCACAATACGACTGAAGCTAATCACATCACCACCAGCTATGGTCTTGCGACATCTGCATTGATCTTTTTTTTAATACCATATTCATAACTTTATAAATTGCATCTTCATAAATTGTATAACTTTTCATGTTTGTGCAAATTTGAGTAATAGTAAAGAAAAGATGTATATCTTGTAGCACGTTTTAGTACTTAATGACATCTACATTTAGCTCCATAATCTGCTTGTCAAACAACATAGATCTATGCAAGTGATTTCATGAATTTTTCCATCATGGAATACTAGTTACTTTTGTTTCTAACACTAATTAGTGAACTATTCAATAGTGGCATCTACAAATAATCGAAGCATATTTTTACCCATAGAGTGCATAACAATTTAAAGTTTTATAGCTCAAACTTGAATTGAACGAAAAACGAATATGGGCAACCAAATTAATTACGCTATCAGACTCCACACAGACGCAAAAATTGTTGCCGTCTTTTCGCCGAATGATTCAAGTCTACAAGCTCCACCGATTTAATCTCAAACAATTTATTTCATTACCTTTCTTACTTGATAAATTGCAAAAAATGCTTCGTAATAGGCTAAAAATCTTGTAAACCTACCCATATAACTAATCCAGATGAAAAGACTGCATTAAAAGCTTTCATTTTTTGAATGTTCCATGACAGATTATGGAAAGAACACCATGCGTAAAATATGAGTTAGCACAATTAAAATTTTCAACCCTTGAAACTTGTAATACAAGTCATCAGGGTGCCGTAGCAATCGTAATAAAAATGAAAGAGCAAGATAAGCTACTTTAATCATTTCATTATTTAAGGTAAATATTCGAATAAAATCTAATTTCAAACGTTTCGGCCACAGGCCATCATCAGTGAAAAGAAATCTGAAAAGTGCAAAGTAAAAGGTAAAAATAGACTATTTTACAATGACAAATCTAAAAACAAGCTATAAAATGACGTTACTTGCAATTATCTATTTACTATGGCCAATAATAGATAATTGCAATAATAGATAATTGCAAGTAACGTCATTTTATAGCTTGTTTTTAGATTTGTCATTGTAAAATAGTCTATTTTTACCTTTTACCCTGTACTTTTCAGATTTCTTTTCACTGATTTCAGATTTCAACCTTTGGCCGAAACGTTTGAAATTAGGTTTTATTCGAATATTTACCTTAAATAATGAAATGATCATCTTGCTCATCTTGCTCTTTCATTTTAATTGTAAGACAAGTTTTCATAAATGTAACCCAGCATTTGTATCGTGCATGCACCCATCTTTTCGTCAGCACTGATCGTTATCCCACGATGCAGAACATCACAGCGACGGATAAATTAATCGATCACTAATCACCTTAATTTTGGCTGAATAATTGCTGGTTAATTTTAGCCGGTGAAATACACCAATTCCTACTTCTCAAATCGAGGCCCTCTCTTGGCGAAGTGAAGAGTGTACGTTTCCTCAGTGAGCGACGTGAAATTACTCATTGTTTCATTTGTCCTAATTTCAGTGAAGTGCAGTTAATCTACCTGTATATTTTTGGTGGAGTGATGGAGATCCAAGGGCCAGCATCACACAGCGGTCTACTATTGTGTTCTGCCGAGAATTATCACGATGAAAATGAGTCACGCTCGAGACGTTATCACTGTATCGGGATTTTCACGATATTTTTAACGCTACTTGCACGAATACGAAGAATAATAACTATTCATAAAACATTTTACCTCATTCCCCTCAGTAGCGAGAGGAACATTTTGATTGGAAGCAACGCCGATTCAAAATTGCTGGATCCAAACAGAGCTGAGCGGCGGCTCATTTCACGCTTCCCACCAGTAACAATGTCTTGTTGATTCTATCATGTACAGCTCACTATTGAAATATCCAGCCGGGCAAATATTTACTCATTCATAGTTTGTTTACTCGAACAAATATCTCAATCAGTACGTGAATAAAATCTCTCGAAGTGCGATGTTTAGACAAATGAGATCATCTCCTGATTTTAGATCAGAATTAAATTGGAATTGAGGTCTTTAGCACTATGCGTGCAGCGTGTGTATGTGCGCTCTGGAAAACGTTTCTTCAATCAAATATCCCCAATCGCTTTAAATCTTTTCGAAAATTAACCTTCCTTTAAATTTTGAGAGTGTTTGATCATCCTGCTAACGATAAAAAACGATTAAATGTTGGTTCGTTAGTCCGACTGCGACTATTGATATATATGTACAGTGTACGTTACGGAGGAATGTACGCTAATAAATGAAATATTCAGAGTCTATATGCTTGACCCAAATAATATAGACTAAGCTATCTGGACTCAGAGCCACCAATGCTTGCGTCTCTGCCCCCATCGTGCATGAGCCCGCTGGACGTGGAGAAACTACGGCGACGGTGATTCATATAGGCCATGCCAGAAAGTCTTAGCAATTACTCCCAAACTTTTCGTCTAGATTGAAAATGTAACAAACTCGCTTTGCGCAGTTAAATGAAAATTCAAGCTGGAAAAGCCTGGGGGAAACAAACGACTGCGCAGATTTACGTGGGTAATTTACGGGCTCCGAGTAGAGGTTGAAAATCGGAGATCACTTTCGATTTGTTCTTCATCTAAAATTTATTTTTGAGGAACTTTTCCATTGTTTGGTTTCTAGGCATAACCTGTGTCTCTATTGGGTCATAAAGAATGAGCGCAGTGCTTACCCAACACATACATTCAGTCGATTCAAGTGATGTGAGTTTTTTGTGAAGGAGACTGATTTTCCGTACAAAGGGAACCGAGTTTTGCAAAAAAACACGGAAGTCTAAATATTTAAAATGATAGAATATTCACTGCGGAGAGTTGAATTTTCGATAACATTCATGCACAAAACAATGTACCATTTAGAATTAAAATATGTTGCAGTGTTCAGATAAAACGCGCTTAAGTGTTTGGTTGTCAGACGAGTTTAGATTCAAATTAAAAACATTCATGGAATGGTTAAAGAGTATTCCATCCATCACTGAACGATGATTGGGGAAAGTCCTGGGCATTAGGCGTCTGAATACGAGGGTTTCACTCGCATTGCCCTCTGTGTGCTAGGCTGAGTGAGGCAACTCCGCATGTTCTGCACCAACGATGCATGTTTTGACTACCATATTTTCCTGTTTTCACACTTGTTCAGAAAGTTTGTATACTTTCAGATATCCTGTGTTTGCTGGAAGTTAAACCTGTTTTGAGTTAAAGTCATCTCATCTTCGTCAGAAATTGTGGAAAAAATCTTCTTGCGGTTGAAACACTTAATTTCAACTAATTGCTTCTCAGCCATCTTCTCCTTTTTAATGACATGACTTAGATGAAACTACCAGTACAGTCTCCTTCGCTTCGGTAATAGTCAGGAAAATATTAATTTACTCATTTGAACTTGAATATCTATCATATGTTGCAGTATCAATTTTTCAAATATACGAAAAAATGAGCCTTCGAAAATCTCTTCAGTGAAAGTATTTACGAGCTGCATGAACTTCAGTGCACCTGCAACTGTTTTGAAGAAATGCGCGAACACGTCCGTTCGAGAGTATCATGAAGGCAATCCTGTAATTAAGACCACGAACTAACCTGGATCAGTCGCTCCCCGATATCTGCATCTTCAGCGATCTGCGCACTGTACGTTTCCTGGATGAAAACAGGTGCGTTGTCGTTGACATCGGTAACGGTGACATTGGCAGCGACATCAGTTGACAGAGGAGGGCTGCCACCGTCCGTCGCTCTGACCGTCAGCAGATATTGACGGGTGTGCTCGTAATTCAGCGGTTCCATTACTGATATTGCACCTGCACGCAGACAAATGCAACCTCATCACTACACTGCCATCAAATTGTCACGACTGCAGAATGCAAACCTCGCAATCAAAGCTCGCGCTGTGCATTTGACCTGCCCCTCGCACACCAAATTTGGAGAACAGTTTATAACAAAGAGCCGTGTTTTAAAAACGAGACTCACTTGAGTGCACGGTACTAGACTGATATCTCATGAAGTCAGAATTGGCTTTGTAACTGTTCACTTGTGAGTTATTTGTTCCTCTAATATGTCATGACCAAAACTCGAACTGTTCATGTCATTTCTTACACTTGTACTCAGTTGTAGGTTTTAGTAGTAGACGCCAGATGACATAGTAAGAAATTTGAGGGTAAGCCTCACGTACTCACTCAACGATGTTTCGACGACGGCATTGGTTAGAACATAAACTAAACATCTCAGAAAACGACCTGAAATATTTACAAGCACAGTATAACGAAATGACACCCGTGGAAGCATAACCATGAAAAGGAAAGCATTTCGTAGCTTTCAATCATCGTGACAATTGGGTGATAAGAAGAAATACATACCCGTTTACTTTAAAATCATTTCAAACACAATGACGCACACATTGCAGGCTACAGGGAGAACATGTTTACAGTATTGAAGCCTACAGAAATTTAATAAAAGAATAGTAAATATGCAGTGTATGTTGAAGAATGTATTTATACACTGCCTTGTAGAATTGAAATTTTCACAAATTCACATCGTATGAGATGACTTAATTATGAAAAAAGGACTTTATTACAAAGTTGAAATATTATGATCTAAAATTAGATGAAGGCCAGTTTCTTCGCTTGTAAAAAAAACAATAGCAACGCAGGCACGTGAGAACAGTTTTCTACTAATAGCTTAATTCTTCTCTTGGAAATCGCAACGGATGGATAAATTTCCATTTGATACTCAGCAAAAGCCACACTATGAACAATTATTGTGATAAATTTCAGTTTCAACACAGTAGACATCATCTGTAGAAATATTATGGTCTGGCAATGGAGCGAGCGAGTGGCCTATTTTTGGATTATTGCCCGAGTGAATTGCTGTCAGACGCCCAATCACGCACAGGCACCATACAACTTTGCATCAATTTTTCACGCACATGCACCAGTATATTTATTTCAATACTATGTCTTAATTCGAGGCTGTTAAACTTGAGGGGGACTTTATTATTTTACGTCATTTAACTCGCATTACGCAGTTAAATATTTTAAGTAATGTCACTGCTGTTAAAATATTTTTTTCCCTGACAAATTAGCCCCGTTATTAGACAAGCCGTAACCGATGGAATCTTTTATAGAATCGTAATTATGTACTTGAATAGCATAAAAAGTTTTTTATGATACGTAAGAAATTACGCATATAATTTTCCTTTCCAAACCAGTTTGGAGTTCCGATTAAGCTCCACATTTTGGACTGTTGGGAGGCTTGCAGCCGAGTAATGGTCAAGATGATTTTTGCCCGTTTTAGCAGTGCAAGCACAACAAACATTTTATGGTAGCATGTTCCAGATTCTGGAAATTTTAACTAAAAAAATTAAGGGCCTGAGCTGAATTGAAAATTTTCTCATTAATTTCCGCCCGCTATTTCTGGGAAGGACCTATGGTCTCAGTGACGAAGAACCCTTATACGATAAAATCATTAATTAAAGCCGTTGAGATATGTGTAGGTCTCGATGAATTTAACCATGCAATCTCTTTGATCAAGGAAAATGAGTTGAGTTCTATGGAAACGTCGTGTGTAGCTGAGGTTACAAAATTGCAGAAGCCTTTTCATAACTTCACTAGGAATTTTCTTTATTGTGTTGATATTTTGACTCAGGGTGGGGGAACTATAGGTGCACTTCGTGTTCTAGTTGAGTGCGATACTGTCTCATAAAAGGATGGTAAAACGTTCTACGACTTGAAGTGGAAAGTTTGTTCTATGAAACCGCAAAATTTGTTCGCATTCCCAGCGCTTTTTATTCTTGTTTGCCATGATAGTGACCTTTGACGATAGTGATGCAAAAATCCCTTTAATTCATTCGACGTATCATTTTTGGTAAGTACATATAAAGTGCTAATTTTAAATTCCAATGCTCATTATTCAGCGTTAGTCGACTCTAAAGCTCAGTAACTTGGTTCTGCATGGTTCTTTGGAGAAGTCGGTTGAGGCTTGTTTGAATAGTCGCTCAATCTCGCTCAGTGAACACCCTTGGCAATTTCGTGTCATTTACGAAGTAATATAATTTTACTGATTTCGATGTCAACGTCCTTGTTGAGGATGAGAAAGAGTTGTTTTGCCGAACGTGCTTCCTTGGAAAACTTTTAGTTTCATTTTTGTTCACCCCTGAATGAATGATTGTTTGTGAAACTTCACTCCATGTGCGAGAATAGCGAGTCAATTTTGTATCCATCGAGAGAAGTTTCCCTGAATGCCATGGGCGAAATGTCATATATGAGTTTTCGAGGAGGAATATATCGAAGGTTTCTAAACGTCACGGTGTGTGAGATGTACGGCTTTCGAATTTTCGAAGATTGGGTTGACTTCTTCGAAGAAGTGAAGGAGGTTTGTGAGACAGCTGCGTTTTTCCCGGAGCTCGCGCTGAATGTTTACAAAAAAAATATTTTGTTTGGAGATGTTTCGTTATTCTAATGTTGAGTGTTTTTTAGTGTTTTCGTAATGACAGGTAAAGTGGGTAAGTGTTTGACCCTTTTCCTGAAAATGTAAGCATTATTCGCCAGTTTCAAGTACTACCAACTAAAAAATTGCAGGAAACCAATTGAAAAATGATCGATAAGGGTTCGTTGATTACTTTGGCCGGCACTTTTTTCAAATAAATGAAGGCCGATGTTAAAGTCTTGATGTTGATTATTTTTAGTTTATCTCTCCTAAGAAACATTGAAGTAAAGTACGTATTTAGATTCTGGCTTTACTTTTGCCATCCGTTTGGGTTGACTGTCACTGATGACCAATGATCCAATGGACTCGTTTGTGCTTCGTCTTTCGTTAACACACCAGTAAATTATTTTCGTATTGTTTTGAGTTGTGTTCTAATAATGATTTCTTTCTTCTGTTTCGCAAGTCTGATTATTGATTAACAGCCCTACAGGAAGGAGTGTGCTCCAGACAATATTGACTTTTACTAGGGGAGTTCCAAGTTTTCGAAGCAATTGTCGATTGGCATCAATCTTCTAAAAAAATTGGGAGAATTATTGATTGGTTTCAGTTGCTTTGTAAAGATATGATGTTGATATATGAGTTCCACTCATGGTGGATTGGTTACCACCATGGTCACCACCACCATGAGATCCACTCATGGTGGTGGTGACCATTGCCGAGCGAAGAATTTCGACGAGTGCCTCATGGTCCCAACAACGCGAACGTTCACTAATGAAATGACATTACAGACGAAATAGAGAGATATCTCCACCACCATCGATTTTCAAATGTTTTCAAACCGGTATGCTAACCACGCCATTCCGACTAACGCTGGAAATTGTTATTTTTATAAAAGAAGTTTTAGCCTCCCTTTACCACGACAAATGAAGGCACCATTTAGTGTGGAGTTGAGGGAACGCGGAATCTTTCCACAAGGTGCATAGAAACAGTAAGCTAAGAAAGAAGTTCATGAAAGAAGAAAAAGTTGAAGAAGATAGTAGGAGGTGCTGAAAAACAGGACAGCAGTGAACTGAAAAAACACGGTCCGTAACAAAACAATAACCTATTCTATTTGAACAAAGAGGAGGCCAACCTAACCCTTAGCTCGGGCCCTCACATAATTCCCCTGGGAGAGCTAATTCCCATAGAAAAAATAGTTGTATTTCCCTGAGGGAACAAACGCTGGAAAATAAACCAAGGCCGACGCACTCGCTCCAGCCTACAAAGGACTGCCCAGCACGAAGAATGACAGTTCCGTCCCAAAAGAATGATGTACCAAACTCTGGGTTTTGGTTATAACCCTAAAAAGTGTAAAAATAATGTTCGAACATGATAGGAAACGCCTGCGCTGTATGATTTCTACAATCATGAAATAAATCCTACGCATCATTTTTTCCGAAGATCTTCGGCGGGTATGCATGGTAAGCCCGGTCAATTATTGTTGATTGAGTTTGGAAGGGGGGTATCAATTTGAGTTCGGTGAAAAGCAGTTAAATGAGTAGTGGGAAGTTAGCAACGGGCTGTACAAAAGGGAGCGTTCTCTATTTTGAAGTGCATGTTGCCGGGATGTGAGTTACGAAGTTATTGATGCGTAACGATCTACGGAAACACAGTCTTGAGACCTGCGCAGAGGTTGGACTGGGTAGATGTACAGTCGTTTTTACGTGTCTGAATGCAGAATTACTGATACGTTCACTGAAACGTCATTCGATTTAGTTTTGCATTTCGTCTAAAATTGGCTTACTTGAATGGGAGTGCCACCAGGAAACGTCGTTTGTCTGATGGTGAAATTTTCATTTCAATAAAAAGTTCTCTTGAGGCGTTTCAGATAGGGAATCGGTTTAGTTTGGGCAGGTTTGTCTTTCCAATGTTATTGGGACTGTTGCCCCGAGAGGAGTTACAATTAGGTACCTCAGCTGTAGATGGCCTTTGGGACTTCTGTCTTTCGTGTCCACTTTGGATCTTTCTCTTTTCATGTCTCTTATGGTAACTTTTCTTTGTGATTTTCCTCTTCTTCCTTAACTTGATGTTTCGATGCGTAGGATATCCCATGTGGGAACATACTTTGTAGTTTATGAGCAGATAGACAACGCCGATTTTCTTCTGTCCATAGTTAATGGTCCCTTCTGTTTGCTCACCTGAGATCTTGACATTTAACTGCTACCCATAGAAAACCCTTTATACATAAAACATCTGTAGCCTTCACTGTACTTGTTGATATATGAAACGTATTGACACATATAGTACATACTAATGTCAAAAAAGAACCAATGGAGAAACGGAGAGAACGAGGTATAAAATATACGCTGCGTCGACGTGTAGTCTTCTTAAAACATTGTAGTATTAAACACTTCTTTAAATCCATGTTTGCATGAGTTGTATAGGAAGCATGAATTTTAGTCAAGAAAAATGCTTCCGCGCAGTAGGAAGTACGAGCCAAGAACTGTTTCTAAGCCCCATGGTAGATTTACGGCAGTCCATAGTAGATAATTTTGACCCTGTGAGATACTTTTTCAGTGGTCGTGGGATAGGTGGACAAAGGCAGGACCTCTCCGTTCTTCGTAGTAATGAAGCAAATTTCTCTCGAGAGACTCGGTCAGCTGAGGTAAATAAATTCGTATCTGAAGCAGACATAGAAGGGCCCGCGCCACTTGCCTGAAATTGTGCGTCCGAGCCAGTAAACCCTCCGGTGAATGTCAAGAAATTGCGTTAAAACTGCTCCGATTTTCAACTGGGTTACTCCAAAATTGCTTGCGTCGTTTATCCCGTATTGCCAGAGAGTGCCTCGAATAAGGCATTAGTAAAATATCGACCATCGTTCTAGGCGTGTTCCTTTGTTAAAATATTTGAAGGAATACAAAATAATATAATGAAATTAATTGATATACTGTACAAGTTTAATTTAAAACGTAATGTGATGTGTGATGATTCGAAATTTATCGTGATAATTTGCACTCATATGATAGTTCTATGAGTTATTAAACATCGGGATGATGAAATTTCTTGATCAACTTTTATCGTACTTTTTCGAAAAAACATTCATTGTGGAATGATTTTACGACGTGGAAATCATCAGAGAATAAATGATTCGACGCATCGAATTGAGGGAAAAAGTATTGGAGATTCACTATATGGAAACATTGATGAAAGCGATTAATGAAAGTAACGCAACAAATACGAACGGAAATTAGGTAGGCTTACAACGATGTTCTGTAGCAGGGAAAATTTTTCTCTCAGTATAAAGCATTCTTGAGCGTTTCTGTCTTATTGAATATTTGAAGTTAACGCAACCCAGTTCGTCTTTTATCAGTTCGAACTTTCCTTATCAGTACACTGAAATGTATTTCGTTTGGAATGCTTCAGCAGTTT
This sequence comes from Platorchestia sp. MABIK, assembly GCA_014220935.1. NCBI lineage: Eukaryota > Metazoa > Arthropoda > Malacostraca > Amphipoda > Talitridae > Platorchestia > Platorchestia sp. MABIK. Next base: position 84,770 of record JACJUY010000860.1, on the reverse strand, counting down.
TCCCTAGAGTTGTAACTATGCACTCAGCGTAAAATCAACCATATGGTGGACCCCTAATTTGTCCGTCACATTTATGTTGTTTACTGTGTGGACGGGGATTCTAGTAACGAGACCTTATATATTATTCTGTCTTGTCGATCTAAGGACCTGTTGTAGTAAATAATTTACGTTGAAGTGATCAATGAGCTTGTTTCCAACAGCTCGACTAAATCAAAATACTCATCCCATATGCGGGCGATCGAAATCTCCAGCAATTTGTTTTCCGCGAGAGTACTGAAGATATTGTCTTAGACTCATAAGTGATCATTAAATTTATCGTCATAAGCTGCTGTACTGGGCGGGCTTCTCTGAAAAAATACTACTTGAATAGTGGCCTCGAGGTCGTGGAGCTATCCCACGACCGCTAAAAAAGTGTCCCGCCGGGTCAAATTCATCCACCAGGAAAATTTGGTAAATTGTAAGATAACGTAGCTAATTCTTGTGTAATCTTGACTTCGTTTCAAGCTGTTGCAATAACTTTTTTTTAGCGTAAATTACAGAACAGCCACCTCTCATGCTAGCTAATGGTTAATCAACTTAGTAGTATGCGTACCCTTTTGGGGAAACTTACGCAGGAGATGTCTTCAATTGAAATCTAACAACGTTTTCTTTGGAGCTGAAATATCGAGTAACAGGATCGATGCAATACTTAACATTTCTTGCACTCTCCGGAAAATACTATGGACATTACTAACACTATTTTTAGACGGTTGAGCCCTTCCAATTAATTGTCTCGGGTAGTGATTTTAGTTTTAACGTCATTCGGATCTTGAAATTGGTATTAGTTATTTTTTTTTCGGCACGGTTAGCTTATGAGCACCGAATTACATCCACTGTTGATCGCTCAATCGATGCTTTTATATCTTTGACTCGGAGGATAGTTACATAAATCATGGTAAAATTTACTTACCGTACCCGATGGCATGGCTTACCGCTGCTTACCGCTGCTAGGTTGTTAGGTTGTGCCGTTCTGTCTGGCTCACTGTGAGTTTCCCTAGCTGACAGCCTGCTAAATCACGTGCGTTTCCAAGTCGGAGTACTAATACGACGATAGTAGGACCCATCCCTTAAACAATAAGCCTACCTATAATGTAAAAGCCTCCGGCGATACTTTATTTGAAGGTTCGGGAGAGGTAGATGAGAGAATTTCGACTACCAAATTTCGTATCTGTATGGTTTAAACGACGAAACAAAAATTATGGTGGATAAAATCAAAAGCATGCGAAAGAGGTATAAACATCCCAATTACAAGCGATTAAGTATTCAGAATCTCAGTATTTTTCTGAAACGTTTATTCCCGCGTTGTTTTGGAAATTGTCTGAATATACTGCTAGGCGGATCATGTCGTTTGTCTGCGATGTTTTTTGTTTTATTTGCTATGTATGTGCTTCTACTTTGTCAGATACAACTTTCGCTACCATCACACTCTCTGGTCGAGTCTCTGATATTGGTGCTTGTAGATTTGATGTTTCTACAAGATGCTTCATATGAGGTGTGGTTTTCAGAATTATATTTGCAATTTTCATCACTGTCAATTTTTTCATTCGCTTTTTGATACACCCGATGTACCAAAATTTGCTGCGTAAGTATTGAGGCCCACCACGCATCGTCCCCATTGCCGTTTCAAGACCCAATAAGGACATTCATCTATGGGAGCCGAATGCGGGTGTTCGACATGGCGAACTATTTAACTTTTTAGAATTTGTTTAACGTTAAAGCACAGAGAGTATGTGGGTTCCGGTTAGGTTAAGTTAGAATTGGATGATAAAGGATAGATAAGCTAGGCTTTGATTTATTAAATTCCAGAGATAAGTTCTCACGAAAGATGAAAATGTAATAACATAAACGTTGTATCAGAATTAATAATTTCTCACAAACGGAATTACATGCAGTATTCTCAACGTTCTAATTAAGGAGAAACAACATTTTTTAATTTTTAAATAATAAAAAAATTATTCCACATATACTTTAGTTTTCATCAAAATGAATAACTAGTTATTCAGGTTTCAGCCCAAAGACGTTTGTTGCCCACAATATTAGGCCTAAAATACGACAAAACTGGATGATGAAAAATTTACAGTGCCAATATCTACACGGGCCGAAAAGATTTAGCGGCATTTTTGGTGAAGGAGTTTCAATATCCTCGAGAGGCATTAGGAGTTAGAGCGTTTTGACTCCATTATAAGTTGAAGGGCTCCCTCTAACGGGGCAGGGCCGAGAACTTCCCTCGAATTAGTCTTCTGAAAGATGTGCGGTTTGATTTGAAACCCTACGTTTTCTGAACATTGACCGAATGCCTTATTGTCCTCTACCAATACCATAGGTTTTAGGAGGATTCTAGCTAACTCGATAAAGCTTGTACCCAACTACGATCTAAGTGTACATGAACTTCACGTACCAATGAAAATATTGGGCTTGCACAAGGAAACACACCGCATTTGTTTAAATTCAACCAATCCTTCAAATGGGTGAAGGCATTAGCGGCCTCAGGAATCCAAAATCAAAGTGGAAAAGATTAATGCGAGTGTTGAGAGAGAAACTTTGAGTGACTTGGCGGCGCTCCGGCGATCGTCGCCGACTCACGGCCAAGCAAGCCTAATAACAGAATTAATCATCAGCCAAAGTTTACGCGTTGAGAAGCTCCCAAGCGTCAGCCCGACTTCTCGGGCTTCCAGAGCTGTGTAGAGCTGGCCAGAAAAGAAAGGGGCAGACTGTCGATCACGGGTGATTTCTTGAGGGAAATTTGATTTTTCAGACGGGGTGCTGTAAAGGAGTTACTACGCACCAATGGTTCAGCGTACGTGAAAACTATACTAACAACGAGACTAGTTGTGGCCAATTTTCTTTCGAGCAAACCATCGAAGTTTAAGAGTGATTTAAGCAGCCGTTTCAGTTTAAAAATGGGCGTGCAAAATCTTGCAACAAACATTACTTCTGCATCAAAATACCGAGGTCGTTTTATCACTGCGAATAACATTGCTTACAAAATGAATAAATTTTGCAGTTATTTTACTTTGAAGTTATTTTACAACTTTCATGTCACACTTTACACAACAGAAAGGCTTTTTCGAGAATCTTTTAGCAATCTTTTCTGTTCAGCGTCCTAGATTGAGTTAGAAAACCTCAATTTCCCGGCAACTTAATTTTAAGATGAACCAATTCACCCAAAATGTAAATTCTGTAATTTAAACTTCTGCCAATTGAAGAGAATGATCAGCACAGAACAAATAAATTACACTAATAGGGACAGCAACTTCACAAGTCTGTTCATGGTTCATTTAACAAATTAAATAGATTGTACCTCTGAAATGACTGGGGATATTTATCGGTCACTTGAAATTTAGAAAGTGCCATGGGCCTATGAGACACCCACTACAGCTCGTGTTTAGTGGCATTTTGAGACTTGGAACCAATGTTAGATCAATTTTCATATTTTTCTGTGAACATATTCATTCTTACATAAAGAAAACAATCATTAACAAAATATTGATCTTACTGCATAATTACTCTGTTGATCTGCCTTCCCGAAAAGTGTCGATAATTTTTGAACAATTCAATTAAGTGAAGGAACGAAAGAGGTTTGCTGAAATCATCTCAGTGTGTTGAAGATGACCAGAACTCATGGAATCGTCATGGGATTGTCAAGCAGCATAAACTATTCCTCATTTCATATCAAGATATGAATGCACAACTATCGCGCATTGTCATCGCCAAATAAGTAAAAAGAAATCGAATTAAGGGTGTAGGACGATTAAGTTATTTCGTAAAACGAAATTATTACAAAGAAATGTGAGGCAACCAATACCCTCATAACGATAAGGAACCGAAACGGTTTATAGTGTTTTGGGAATATTTTTTTTTTTCAAGGCCAAAGCTCATGCTCACTCGATTTCGATGTATTTGTTAATCCAATGGATGATTCATACTAAATTGACTGCATATTTCTTATTGCTTATTAAACGACTTTAATTCTAGGAGAAAAAAAGTGGTTGTGATTTACATCAGGATACAGGAAAACCTTGTGTATAACAAACGTGACGTGAAAAGCATGTGTGTAGCCGACTGCGAAACTTCAACTACGCTTCCTTTTACCTGACGACACATACGGGATTTCGAATAACTTAAAATTCTTCTGAATGTACCGGTGATTTGGCGTATGAACATTGTGTGAATAAAATTGTTCTCTAACATATTAAGCGGATAAGCGAATCACATTAATAGAGGATTGAAATTCTATACGCACAGACTCGTATTTCACCTATCTCACAACATTACGCCTTCTGCAATACTGAACGTCAAATCAGTGAAAAAAGCACGGTTATCGCATAACGATTGGGATCATGCAGCGCTTTCAAGAAAACCAGAATTGCGCAGAAATGACAGCTCTCTTCAAGGTGAAAAGTAAACCATCAACCCTTTCGTGCTGCGCTGCAATTTTAGAAAATTTTGTGACTACATTTATGATACAATGAAATAAAAAAGTTTTGAACCCAAAATATTATTCAAATTCATACATTTTAATATCTCTTGGAGCTAATATTTTATGATATCAAGAGTAAATAAACCAGGGTAAAACTCGTACACAGAATGTACGGTGCACCCAAATTATGTCTGAGACAGAAAGTGTAGAAAGACTAAACAAGTCAAATACACAACAGATTTCATTCTATTATTGAGAAATGTATTTCCACGATAATAAATATTTTATGCTATTTGAAATAGACTCTGTTTTGTTCCACCGTACTAGAGCACACGTGCTGCTCATGAGAAACTCAAGTCAGACGTCATTATGTATATACGAGTATAGCAACTAGATTACCACTTTGACTTTTTTAATGAAGTTATACGGTGCCTCCGCAAATGCTTGCGTAAGCTGCAGCCAATGTTGAAATACTGAATGAATCGTATATTTTAGGATTCATGATATAGGTGAAGCGAAATTTAGGTATGAAAATTTTGCATTGTCTCCGCAATCGACAACAAGCAATTCAGAATCCTCGAGCCAGCGGTCAGGTTATACGTTGATCGATGGTTGCTTTTGTTTTCGGGTGAACCTCCTTTTTACAGGGACTCCATTATACAGGGAGGGGGCAAATCAAATGACCGAGTTTTGAAAAGCGCGCGCAACGGCTGTGGTGGTGAGGGTAAGATGTGCGTGGTCACTACCGTCTTCCTGATGCCATCTTCAAAATATGAGCACACAAGCGGCATTGTATACAATTTCGAATAAAAGAACAAATAATTTTGTAAGTATTGTTTTACTTTTCCTAATAGCCTTTCAAAACGCGGGCGTTCGATTTGCCCCACCTTGTCTTAGAAACAAGAGTCAATAACATTCATCGATAAAAGGAAAACAATTAATTGTTTTCAAATATTAATTTCAATTTCCCTTGTGCTCAGTAAGTTATTTATTATATTCGTGTTGTATTTGCAGGTGTCGAAGAATATCTTCCAGAGCCCATTATAGTTTCATTTCAAGTTGTAACAAAGCAACCAACGTATGATCAATATTGAATTTTGGAACATATATTTACAAAATTATTTTTGTGAGAGGTTCAAATTGTAATCTGTGGGACAAAATGAATTGACAGAAAAATAATCCATTCTATAGCATAGAGAACTAGAAGTTCCCAGAAAACAGAAGGGTCGTCGGAAGAAGACGCTCCCAGTGACCTGAAACTGAGCAGGATTTGGCCAAGTCAATTTACTTCTCACAAACAAGTTATTTGATTGATCTTTGAATCAATTACCCAGTCTTTGCACATGCACATTGAATAAATTCTCTTAACCAATCCAATGAGATTATCCTCGCCAAGCTGGATTTTGCTCAAAGCTTCGAGCGAATCACGTAAGCTGTCAAGTACTGAGTTCAGCGTTTCAAGTACTGAGCTGTCTGAGCTGAATTGCGTATATAAGAGCTGTCCTACACTTCCAGCGGATGCCAATTAAATAACTGCTTACAATTCGATAATACAATTTCTTCTTGACAAGTTAGAGATCAGCGCCTGACTTAAAAATAGAATAACTTGTAACTGTTCCCAATAAACTGTCGAGCTGTAAACGCTGTCTCGTTTCTATGATTGATGATAACATTGTGTAAGTATGAAGTACGTTGGAATCATTAATTTCATCTGTTTTTGAAGTCCATTCACTGGGAATATTTATGGAACTTAAACCTCGTAATTATTTAGTTTGGGTCACATTCCGTTTATGTATTAGTTATTCTTTATAATAAAACTAGCAAAACATTCCCCGTATTACAGTAGGTGCTTCGTTAAGAGAAATAATAAAAACAGTAATGCTATAAAATGTAATAGGCATTCGTAAACGTCTCAATTCATTCACGAACTTTGAATCAAATATTTCGACCTAAATTAAATACCATTGCACTGTTGTCTCACTTATGTGAGTGTTCGCGGCCTTTTGAAAATATTATTCACGAAGACAAAAGTTGCGATCCTCCTCAAAAATAAAATTCAAAAACAAAGAAATATAAGATGGATAATGCGCGAATAACAGAGGAGATCACGAAAGTTGACCCACTGTCCCCTTTACGTACTTGCCTGTCAACTTCAACAGATGTTCACACAGTGGAACCTATTTACTAACGCAAACCAGTTATTTTCGGGATATAAATATCCGCTATTCCACTTGAAGCATTTGTTTATCAGATGAAATTTGTTCGAACGCTGTTTCACAACGAAATACAGATACAGTTTTCCAAGTATATTCTCCAGTTCATCGGCTATTTTCAAGATTGGTGGCCAAAATTGAGCTGACTGGCATTCACTTGCAAGAGTTTTTTTTCATAGTTCGCTTTTGGCATTCAGCAAACGAACTGAAGATCAAACCAAGGCAGATTTCCGTCGCGAATGATTGACCTTATTTCATTTGTGTTAAAAAATCAATCATTACAGCTGAACTTTTACGCTTTCAAAAGTGCGGCAGAACGTTTTTTTTAGTGTTTATGCCTTCCGATATGTAGCGCTATGAACAATGTCAATCATATAATCAATTGATTTTAGGAGACAAGATGCTGACACTCAAACTATTATGACTCACGGTATAAGAGTTAAAATGAGTGGTATAGTTTTAACATAACTGTGTATAAATCGTTAAATTATCGAAGGAGGTAATAAATATTTCATTGAAAATGACCAGCCTTTTCATCCCAGCACAAATATGGTTATTAACAATTGTGATTTAATTTTTGCTTGCTTTTCACACTGATAGCAAACTGAATTCGAATGCATCATTAAGTAATTTTGCTCCGTCACATTTTCATTGAATGAACTTCGCTACACATTCGTAGAAGAAAATGGTGTTATATTCAATTAATGCAAATAATAGTTTTTAATTCAATTGCAATGAAAAGTATGCAATTTTATTTATTTTTAATGAATTACATAAAAAATTATTTAAAAAATTATTGATGCGAAGTAGAATGTTAGGCTAACTATTAAAGCACGATTTTTTCATTTCAATTGAGCACTCTATGCAGTAAGCCTCTCAGAGAGCTCGAGGAGTAGCCCCCACTTACTCTCAGCTGGACTCGCTTCAGGCAGTCCTACAGCTATCGTGCGTCGCTGTTCAGCGCTGCGCCGTTCTTCTGCTTGGCCAAATTGCATGCGCTGCAAATGCGTTGGAAAACTTATCAAATGGGAAATTTTGTTACATCTTACCATTTATCGTTTACAAAATTTCAAATCATTTTTCTCTGACGTGTAAACTAAGCTTTATAATAACGGTGGTAAAATTAGTAAACAGTTCTAATATTCAGGATGTGAGACAGCTAACTTATTTCTCAACATCTTTGCCTGAGTATAAATTCAGTGTACAAGAAAAGGCCAGCAATCCTGAGAAAAAACAAGTTCTTCCCGAATCTGAGAACGGCTGCAGTGTGTGTGTAACATCTGAGGGGTATCAGAATTTGCAGTCTCCAATTTTGTGTCAAATGAGTACAAGTAACATCTGACTTCATTAAAATAAGTAGGAATAGTGTGTGGCCTATACAAGAATTTGAAGAAGCTAAGCTAAAAAAGTCATGTCCCTGAAAACAGGGGCATTGCATTGCTCATCAAAGCAACAAACATATGCCCCGATAAAATTAGGCTGATTTACATGTTGAAAATCTCAGTTGCATGAAAAAATGATCTGAGATTCGTTTTTAAATAAAAACTCGGATCATTAGCGTAATTTTTCTTTTGAATTCCTTAGGATTTCAACTAAAACAGTTTCCTCGTTAGAGAAAATTAAGTGCATCGCATTAACGAATGTTTTCGTACATTCACATTAATTATTTAATTTTCTAGGGCGATCTTGTGAAATGCTATGCGAATAGTTACTCTAAACATTTGCATATTTCGGTGAATTTCGGTTACAAATGAGAATTTTAAATTATATAAGGCCATTCCGTGGTATCAAAACTTCGAATGGTGAAGAAACTTAGGTAATTGAATAACCAAAAAATCAGTTTCATTTCCTTTATAAAAGCGTTCGTGCCATTATAATACAAGGGTGTTTAAAAAAATGCATACCTCACTTTTGAATGCTGATGAAATGGAAAATAGTGAACCGATTTTAACAAACTTGGTGTCATTGAATGCAGAAGTTAATTCTTATCACATCCTTAGCTTTAAACATCATACATTTATCTTGTGAAACACACAACAATCTTCTCTGTAATTTGTAGAAAAATTAATCCAACCCCTTTAAGATGCAACTAACGAAGGAGCAGCGAATTTTTATCATGAATAGCTACATTCAAACAAGAAGCTACAAACAAGTGTCCCAGTTACTTCCAGAATCTTTTCCTGGCAGATCACCTACAACCAAATAAGCCGTGTATCGCAATGTGCGCAAATTCAATAATGAAGGAACTGCGATCAATTTGAACAAGTTTAAACGTGGAATAAAAAGAACTGCATGAATAATTCAAGAAAATAGTAACTTGACTTTCCCAATGATTCAAGAAACTCAAAGATTTTCGCGTCAAAGAAGTAATTTAAATATGTCCTGTGCAACAATCTGTCGAATGTTTGAAAAAGACTTGAACTTTTCTCTCTTCAAAATTTAATCACAACAACAACTTACTGAATAAGAATGTTTTGATCGTTTTTTATTGTTTTTTTGAGTGCAAATCTTCTTCTTCATTTGAATATTTTTTATAAGGACGTTATTGAAAATTAATTTCTACATCCAATGAGACGAATTATGTTAAAGTCAGTTCGCTATTTCCAATTTAATAGCATTTATAAGTGAGGCATACGTTTCTACAACACCTTGCATATCGGTTCAGTCCAGGCCACAATCGTCCACTTGGAAAAACGACTTAACGGCACAATACTGGCAGATGCAAGGAATTTATTCCACAGAAAACAATTTTTACCGAATAAACTGAAGCCAAAACCCACTTGAAATAGGAAATGATTATTATTGTATGTGCTCTATACGAAACTTTGGGAAAAATTTAGAAGAACTATGTAGGAAATAACTTTTCTGTCACGTACTAGGTAATATTTCATTATATTACTTAGCGTTACTAATACTTTGGCACACACAATGATTCCTTTTTCTAGCGTTGTATGATCTTTTCTCACGGATTTCAGCCGAGATCGAATTCCAAGTTTTGGTTGCGATGAAGTAGGACACTGAGTTGAACTCATACATTTGAATGACAAGAAAGTGTGTATCTACTTTTATTTCTGGTTGGATGTTAGCTAGTTTATGAAACTAGTTATTGTATAAGAGCTTTGGCGTTTGCATGAGTCAAAGTTTTACAAATTGAGTGACGTGTAGAAAGGTAATGAAGATCATAAGCTCAAGTTTTTTCGGCCTTTAAATGAATCATTCGCGCCGGCACCATATTCTTATTTTCTCACTGATCTAATGAGTCTTTTTTGAAGCCGGAATACCTTATTAGTTTTCTTTCTATCTGTTCCCTGACAAGCTTCCTTCCCGTTTGGTAACAAAGAGCTATAATTCCTCGGTAGAATATTTTTAAAATCTCACCAGACAATATAATTTCAATTCTATTGATGATTCCTACCAATTTTGGTTTTCACTAATTTATGCACATACTCGTTGAAGGTTAGATTTTTATCAATGATAATGAGAGAAAATAAAAGCAGTTCGTTTCTTGAACCTAGCTATCATCAATTTTGAAGCAGGAGAGAGACGCATTCCGCTTGTAAAAGAATTTAATGTGTGTACTGTGTCATTTCGATAGTGATGTATGTTTTATTTGCTCAGAGTCACAGTGAACCTTTTTGTAGTCCGCTATTACCTTACAAATACAAGGCAAACATGAAAGAGTTCCACCCGATTTTAAATTAAAAAGAAAACGCTTCACACTATGTGTCACTTAACTATGTAATTTAGTCTTTGAACGGTTTGAAGTAATCGCTTTCGGCATCCAGCACCTTCTGCCAACGTGTCTTCAGCTGTTCAATCCCCTTGCAGTAAAACTAGCAGGTTTTGGACGCAAAAAAAAGTCCGCGAGGGCTTGATGCAATTCTGTTTCTTGGGTGAAGGATGGCCCATGAAGATGATTTCCAGGGAGTGGAAAAAAGGTGGTAATCGGATGGCGCAAATTCAGGTGAATAATGTGGATGGCACAAAGCCTCTCACCCAAGTTGCTGTAGTTGTTTTCCCATGACCACTCGCGCGACCTACGGCCTGGCGTTGTCATGTAAGAAAAGCACACCTTTGCAATTCACCATTGCTGGCTCCTTCTGGCGCAATGTCTGTTGCCCTTGTTCCAATAATTATTGCTGTAAATATAGGTCTCCAGTTACCGTTTGGTGAGTTGGTAGCAGCTCATAATGAACCACTTGACGACCTGTCCACCAGACACAAGACATAATCTTGCGTGGATGCATATGCGGTCTTGCGGTGTGAGGGACAGCATCCTGAGGTGACAACCAGTGGCTGGAACGCTTAGGAGTTGCGTACCGAACCCACTTTTCATCACCGGAAAGCACTCTATTGAAATAAGGATGCGGTACGGTGGCGAGAAAGCAGCGATACGCAGGCTGCCCCTCGTTGTCTCGGTGCACATGTTTTTAAAGCGTCTGATGTTCCTATTTTTGGCTGTCTGAATCTGAAAACAATTGCTATACGCATTATGTATATATTTCAACTTCATCCAATGGCTAATTAAAAAACGGACAGACCTTTTTTTTTGGTTACCTTATATGATGAATTCTTCAATACCATGAATCGAGTAAAGAGTTCTGTTGCCAGCGAAAATAAATTATTTGCAAAAAGGAAGTAAGTTCATCTACATCGTTCATAACGATTGAAAATAAGAGTGGTCCTGCGGCAGACCCTAGTGGAACTCCTCATGGGTGTTTCCAAGTAGCTCCAAGTGTATACTGCCAATGTTAATGCATTACTTATGATTTGTTGAGTATGATTTGAACAAATCATGCACAAATCCGTTAACTCCAGAAACACGGAGAAAACATTGTTTCTTTAATACAGATTTATATAGTAATACTATAAATGACCTGAGACGGCCTGTATCATTGATGTTTTAAAACGGAAAATATATTTAGTATAAATGAATAATTTTAATTTAGGACAATAAAACATTAAATTGTACTAGCAAGACCCGTGGAAATTCCACGGACAATGTCATCAATAAACTACAGTAGGTGGGCCCGTGAAAAAATTCAGTCAACAATACATAACAAATTTTAACAAAACATATTCTAACCTATCTTGTCCTAACCTATGCTAACTAATCATATCCTAACCTAACCTAACATCGTATCTTAACCTAATCTATTCTATTCTATCCATCTTAACCAACCCCATCCTAACATAACTTATACTAACCTATCATATCCTAACCGAAGCTATCCTGATAATATGCCAAACATAAAAAAACAGTGAGCCCCTGAAAAATTTCATCAACATTGCTTAACCTATGCTAACCTAACCTATCCAATCCTAACCTAGCCCATCTTATCCTAACATATCAATGTATGTAAAGGCGATTTTTTAATGTAACACTCAGGAATTCGGTATCCATGATACCGCAAACTCGGATGAGGAGCGTTACACACGATCTTAGTTTTAAGCATATTAATATATAGATACCACTTCCTGGAGTGTTTTGCTAAAAATTGGTAGTACAGAAACTTTCTAAAATTCAAAGAATGTTTTGAAACCGTTTTGAGAACGGGCGTTACTCGCTCAATTTTAGGAAAGGTTAGGAAATTTCACAGGGTTAGAGATTGATTAAATATGTTCCAGATGATCGGCACTTTATATAAATTAAACTGTTCAGTACCTCAGCATGGAACGTTTTTACCCACAGTTTTCCAGTAGTTTATGCAATCAAAACATCGAAAGGAGCAGAAAGGCAAAGAAGAAAGAGCTGTGTTCATAGATATTTTATATTTTTTTATTACATGACATGATGTACGCAATACAAGTGGTCTACCGGTTCACTCGTTTTCAGTAATATATATACCCATGTTTACAGAGAAGTTGGTGAAAACAGTTGCGATGTTTTCAGTGAAACTATATTACGTTGTTTCTTTGTGCTATTTCTTCAATTGATGAATGGAATAGAGCAGGAACTAGGTTTTTTAACATCAGTTTTAAACTGAATAAACTTAGTGTAAAATAGGTTTTCATTTATATTCTCGTATAAAATTTCACTCAATTTATGAATTTTTATCCATTGCTTATAAATGCACGTAATGGGAATAATTCATTCAATGTACTAATATGTCATCCAGCGCCCTAGTACCTAGAACCTCAATATATTCATTTAACTCTCTAGATGAAAATTATTAAGTTACTAAATTGGTAAAGCCTTCGATGCTGTCCATTAAGGTGATGGATTTTGCAGCACACATATTTTGAGAGTGAATTGCAGGATTGTGGGCTCAGGAACTCAATAAAGTAAGTCTATATATCACTGGACTACTTTCATTTTGGTCTGGACATGAGCTTATAGAAAATGGGCGGCAGGGTCGAGGCTGAGCTCCTGCAGTTGACTGACAGCCGATAAATTGAAGTCTCGTCTTAGCGGCGCCGATACTTCAGAGCTGTGTTGTGCTACGCCAAATTTGCGCTCTACAAAAACACATCCAAGGCATGCCTCGAAACAGCGAAAACTTGATAATCCTTGAGCATGAATTGAACGGGAACTGAGCCGAAATCTAAAATCTGATGGGATATTACAGCATTTCCGAGGAAAATCTAATGCTTCAGCCAGTGCTTTCTCATAGCTGCACTAAAATATATTAGAATGAACAGCTTTACTGACGTCTTCATCATTATCATTATTATCGATATATCGATTAGTTTAAAACTCCATAGTCACTTCTACTCAGCTGCCTGCATGTAATTGGTATCTAGTGGCATGCATGAGACTTGGGTACTAACCAGAGAATGCGCCACTCGGCTCATTCTTATTGCCATAGTCTTTCCTACTGTTAAAATTTAACCTACTGTAAAAGACGACGTGAGGTGCTCTATTTGCAGTTACACTATGATATTTAATCTCATTGGTTTCTATGTCATAGACAAAACAGAAGATTAGATTAGATTTTAGGTTAGTTAAAGCCTCCCTAACTGCTACAAAAAAGAGCGCATCAAAGAGAGGAAGGAGGAAGGCATCATTTTGTGTGGATATTAGGGAATGCGGAATCTATGCAGAAGGGGCATAGAAACAGTAAGTTGGGAAAGAAGCTCATGACACAAGATAAAAGTTGAATAAGAAAGTAGTAGGTGTCGAAAAACAGGACAGCAGTGAACCGAAAAAGTGGTCCTTTTCGTTTTACCTTGTTGGTGAACCGAAAAGGTGAACCGAAAAGGTAGGGGTGGAGCGCTAAGAGACATGTACAAATATTAAGCCAGAGTAATATTCTGAATAACGAGTTTGGTACTCCGTGTAACCTTCAAAGTGCACCAACATACACAAAAATGGCGTTAATCCCGTTTAATTTACGACTAGATAAATAATTTCTAACCATCTTTTCTCACAAAAGAACGGAGAGACAATCTGTGTGAATGAATGAGAGATCTGTGTTTACGTCTAATTCAACGGCTAGGTTAAACTTAATTTCAGTGGTGACCAGATTCACTCCAATTCCAGCTTCCCCAGCAGCATTCGTGCTACAATTATTTGAAATAAATAGTTTTATGAGCACCATAGCCCAGTCTCTTGGCTGGAGCAAAGAACAGGCATAACATATATCTCCTGTCGTTTATTCGCATTTTTTATAGTTAAGTGTTTGAAAATAGAGTAAAATTTTTTTCATGTTCAAAGATGAAACATAATATAGGTGTTCACACCATTTTTTACTGATTCTATGCGAATTTTAGCAGGAAAATCTGTTTGTTTTTAAAGACTGGTGAGTCCCTCGCTAGAAAATCTTCGCGCTCCGCGGCTTTTACAAGGAGAGCTAAATTGCTGCATCCATTCTTTGAGAGGCGTTCAATTTTCTGTAATTACATCTCTTCGTCATCCAGAGACTTAGAAAATTTTTGTTGAAGAAGGAGAGAAGTTGAACATATCTGGTGAAAACTAGAAACACTTCCTGGAGGGGACACAGATGTTCGCATTTTGAAACGACCATAAAAATAACATGGTTGATGGTACACAAATCTGTGCCCGGGAGCTTGTCTTGGTGTGAGTACATACGAATACATTCAGAATGATTTTCAATATAACTACACGGGATACAACATAGATTAACATTTGTCAAGTAAGTATATACATGAAGGCTGTGAATAAACATAACATTTGTCGCAGAACATCATTAAGGAGAACATTACTTCTAACGACCTATTCATGACGCAAGCATCAAGTGCCCTTCTGTCAATTAAGTTCCACTATGCATAATTTAGACATAAGAACATGAGAATATTGAAATCATACACATGACTAGCACATGATCGACCAGCTCACAACTTCCAAAAAAACTCTGACTTCAGAAACTAGTTTATGAAATGTGAGGGTAATCAGACCTATGCACCGCATCGCAAAAATATTTTCAATTTGGGAGCCACGTAACCTGACAATACAAACACATTTATAGAAGCCGTGAGTCATATAGTGTATACGAAAGAATAGATATGCAAGCATCCACACGTCAATGATACGTGCGCTTATCGTAATTGAATTAGTCCACTTCGCAAAGAAACTTTTTTTTAATTTGATCAATGTGCGCAAAATTTTCAACTGGAAGACTTATTAGTCATGAGACATTAGTCCTGAAAACCTGCACTATTTTACTTCTGCCTATATTCTGAGAATTTTTCTAATCCTGAGAAATCGTAAGAAGAGTGTTCAACTGTCAACGTGCTTTCGTAGGCCACACCACGAAATTAACTTCAAATGCACAGTTAAGCCTTTCAACTCCATTTACCATACATAGAACTTATGTTCGCGAAAGCAATCATTCTTCTTCAGAAGGAACTAATTTTCATAAAATTTAACAATTTTGTAGGTGTTAGAAGATAATAATTACACATGAAGTATTACTTGCATGACCTGCAGCACACATGAGGTATACTTACATTCGAGTGCGTTTTGTACGGACTCAATTCGGAGCTTACAAGAATAATTTCTTGACAGCTGATATAACGATCAATTTCTTACTGTTCTAAAAGTAATATTTTTTGTAAACGGATTGAAATAATTAATTACCATGCTTCTTCGGAGTTATCGTTTCATCGACTGCACTTATGCACTGAATTAGACAATATGCAGATTAAACCTCGCTTAGAAAATAAAATCATTAGGCGCCTTAAATCTTCCTTCAAAATGATGGACTCCGACCTGGTGCCTTTGAAAAATGGTAGCGGATTGGGAAGCTCCTGAGACAGATTCATCACTGCAAAGGCCTTACAAGAAGCTCCTGATGGCATCGAAAAACAATTGAAACCTAAGAAGCGATTGATTTAGAGAGCACTTTGGCCGAGCGGCTTTAGAAAGAGTACTTACTGCTAGGATTTGCCGCTGTTATAAAAAAGCCACAGAGAGATAAGGAAATTATTATACTCTTAATTGAGTAAAGTTTTGATCTCGCTCGAACTCAGAGACTCGAAGGAGTCGGATTTTCTGGCCGGAGATAGCGAATTTAATACACAATCGGTTAAGGAAGTACATTGTCTAAGCCACCTAAAAACATGCAGTCGAGGTTGAATCTCTGGAAATAAATTATCTGAATAGAAAACAATCACGTAGAGCAGTACATAGGTTTATATTATAAAGCGCGTGCATGAAACTAATTCTGACAGCGATACATGCATCACCATTTACTGTGGAGTCAATTCTGCTGACTGGACTGATCGATAATTTGCCTACACGTAGCAAATAATTCATAGTAAATGCATCACAAGTGCAGTGAAAACCTCGTTGTATTAGTTAAGGGCTTGTTAAAAAATAAGCTCGGCTCATTCCCAGGGGTCGCTGAAGGAGGTGATCTCATTTCGCATTTTGAAGTTTCACTTTAGTGAAAACCATTGCCAGTCAGTTCCTGAATGTTCCGGATAATTTAATTCAAGGCAAAATATACAATAAAATATACTGATATTGAGTATTACCAACAAATAGTATTATTTCAGTTCATAATAATCCATAATTCATAATTACACAATAATATGTAATTATTGCTGAAAGACCATGACCTTTACAAATCTCAGATATTCTTTGTACAACTGCTGATACTGCTCTGTTTTGGAAAGGATTCTCTTTCCAAGTCAGAAGTAACGATCGATGGCAAAGTGCACCCATCAAAGGTACGCTTATAGCCATAGCACGCTAAACGAATGTTAGTGAAATAATAATTATGCCATCAGTTAGTGAAAAGAATAATCAATTTAGTGCACCATTGTGAGAGCAACTTTTCCAATGGCGTTGATTCTACTTCAAAGTACGTGAATCGATCCTGATGTGAGCAAACCCCCAAAAAAAATAAAGCTTTCCTTCATTTGAAAAATAATTAGTATTCTACTGGATGTGGTGTATTTTGAGGCGAATTTGGATTCCCCTCAGACGATATTACACTTCCGATTTTCTCTCACTCGAGTGCCAGAGAGTTCACAACTAAAATTTTCACATTCAAATTCTTACAACGAGAAGAACTACTGTATTATAAGCTGTGCTAATATCAAGTTAAAGATGCAAGTTAGATCATGAAGCCGACGTCCATCGCAACGAACGCAAGTTCAAAGAGATGAAAATAAATATTGCGCGCATGGAGATATTTTGAAAATTAGTTAACTTAAAAAAATTATTCACATTTGTAAAGAACAGATAGGGATACTTTGAAATAATAAGTATACGTGATAACACACTTGAAAAAGGGTACTGATGATGAAGAAATGATTCCCTTTTTGTTAAAACGAATGAAGAAATTTCTAATAAAATGACGACCAACTTGAAGGGTTAAGCAAGAAAGCTTGCACTGTGTGGTTAAAAGATTTAACAGCAGTGTTCGTGTGCATGACTGAGTGAAGGCCATCATTTGTTGCATAGGAAAAAGATAAAAACGGATAACAGTTATATCGTTCGCTTAAATCCTTTTCTCTTCCTAGTGCTTTGTAATTTCGTTAAAGAGTTTGGACAGTCACAGTGGTGCCATCGAAAAGGATTGTCGTCGAGGCGCGATGCAGTTTTGAGAACGAAGTTTAGTATTGAACCTAGCGAACAGGAGTAGAATCTACAGCATGTGATCGCGTGACAGAACAGATAAAATATTGCCTGGAACAACGCGTCGTCAGTAAAAAAACTACACGCTGCAGGAAAATATTGATGAGGGAATTTTTTGAGCAAAGAAAATGTGTCATATTCTAGACTCAAGTGCACACTCAAATTTTGAATGGAAAAGTAACTGCAGCTGGATCTTTGGCAGGAGCGAAAGAGTGGATCTTGAACATTTGGTAAGGAAGCCATGAATTCAGCGGCTCCAACGTCAAGCACTACATAATTGAAGTGACTTGATCATTATGCCTCAACACTTCACGAGGGCGTCTTTTATGGAGTCGATAAGTATTCCTTCACGATGGAAGGCAAAGCTCATATCATTTGTTTTTAATGGTTCAAAGCAGGAGTTCAACGAAGGGATGTAGTGCACCAGCCTACACGCCGAAAGTGAAGCGCCTGGAGTTATCTCTCACGCAAACCCTGACGATGTCTTTCTGCTCGCTGCCATCGGCTGAGCCAAATTAAGTAATCCACCTGTCGCCGAAAAAATCTCGTAAAATCGAGGTATGAGAAAATATGTAAATCATCGTAACATACATGGAAAATGTTCAATTGAATCAACTCCCTTCGAATGGAGTCTTTTCAACAAATATCAAATTCAAACAGAATAAATAGAGGAAAAAGAGCTTTGCAGACGTCTCAAAAAGCAGTTACTGGAGACCACAGAAGAATGGTTCAAAGGGAAACGCTGATGATACGTCTTTCTGAAATGACGCCATTGTTTGAAAAAGCTTTGTTTTGAAGGGAAGGCTTCCAGAATATTGGAAGTTTGAGTGTACATGTCATAGAAACTTGTGACGAATATATCTTCGAGTGAGGACGTAGCAGTTCTTCATGGAGAATCGAAGTGATTACGCAAGCCTGTAGCAACAATAGTTGTTCCACAGCGCATAAATATTTATAAGTAGACGCGCATCTTTATGAATCAGAACGTCTACCATGCTTTTGGAAAACTATAATATTTAAATCTGTTGTGGAAACACGCCATTCCTTCTTCCAGGGCTCGCGTCAACGCAACGTAACAAAGCAGTCTTCGCGACACACAGGCCTAGTGGCCCGCAGACAATAACAAATAAGTTCCATAAGGCAGGGGTTCTCAAACTGTTTTCAGCCAAGGACCACTTCTATTACAGAAAATAAGCTGAGGACCCCCTCACATGGGTTTTCCTCCGAAAAAATATATATATATAAATATACGAGTACTTATATATATACTGTAGATGCAGCCACTGTTAAATTCGTTAAATTTTGCAGACCCCTGTCTAAGTGCCACAGACCTCTGGGGGTCCGCGAAACCCACTTTGAGAACCCGTGCCTTAAAAAAATTCAGACGCCTCTAAAAGTTGGTAAAACAAAAGTATTTCACTCATGCTAAGATTTCCATCAAGCCGGAAATAAAATTTAAAGTTTGTTTCATAAACATCATATACTAGTACAGTCGAAACGTTCAGTCACCTTTGAAGTTCATCGCGCAGGCTACCTGAGGCTTTATTGCGAAATCCCTCCAGTATGCTAGACAGACAGTACGCGATGTTTTCAAGTATTTCGATGAATCTGGCAAAAATGGCAAAACCATCAACGTGCTCCACACAATGATAAAATTCAGAAACCTAACGTTCTACAGGCCTCAAAATTGACATTTATTAAGAAAAGGCTCATCCTCATCACGACTATTCACACAGCGACCGAATACCTCGGCCTAACCTCATATGCACAAGGTAGAAAGTATGTCCTACCTAAGAGAAGAAAAAAAGTTCGTTTGTAGAGGTGCAAGAAAATTTTGAACTGGTTGAAGATCTTAGGATCGACCATCAAGTCCTTTTCTGATAAGATTTTTACAGTTGACAGGGCTTGTAACAAACGTAACGATCGCTGGATCGTCCTTGTCATTTTTTCCTTGAGTTATAAGGATCTAAACATAGGAAGGGAAATTGTACGCATTTATCTTGAAGACCCTGTAGGAGTGAGAATCCTTTTAATTACCGATGCGACGAGTATATTACCAAGGTTTTTCAAAAATTTTCATTCACATACGCTACAAAATGCTATATTTTCGATAGCGCCAACGCTGAATGTAAAAAGCTTAATCGACATAAGTTTTATTAGAGATAGTCAGGTTCGAAGCTTAAGTATCAACATGTGAGATAAGGTGGAAAAATTTGTGATGTTATAAAAAGTGATTAAGAAAGTTAAAAAGTTGACTTTGAGGTTTTTCTAGAGTAACTTCAGTTGCTAAAGCAAATACGCTATTACCATTTCTAAGTCAACAGAACTTTGCAGACAGAATTCTGACCTTTGAAAGCCCCGCAACTACAGTTCTAACAAGTCATTTCTCAAGACAAATTATTTCTGGCATAGCAATGAGAGCTAAGAAGTCTCTCCGGTTTTAGTGGAATGGAGTTGAATTAAATTAAGTTATATGATAGTTTCAGCCTCCCTAATCACAACAAATAAGATCAAAGAGAGCAAGGATGAAAGAATCATTTGGTATGAAGTTAAGGGAACTCGGAATCTTTGCACAAGGTGTGTCCCCGCAAGAGATCGCCCGTGCATAGAAACGCTGTGAGAAACAAGGTTTTGCAACATAATAAATGATGAAGAAGAGAGACGGTTTTGAAAAATACGACAGCAGTGAACTGAAAAAATATCATCTGTAGTAAAACAAAGAACTTATTTTCTTTCACCAAAAAAGAAGGCCTTCTAAAACTTTAATTTGGGACCATACGTTTTTTCACTGGGAACGCTAATTCCAATGGATACAATAGTTGTATCCCGCTGAGGGGGTTGCGCGGCGTATATGTGCATCGTCTCGTACAACCTTACGACATGAAAAATTGCAAATGTTTAGTTCAATTTTTTTGTACGGAAACATTCGAGCGGCTAAAAGCATGCTAACTAACCATTTCTTCTACGTTTATAGCTAGCCCCAACTACGTAATGCGTGACTGTAGCCACAAGCTTTGTTGCGTTTGACTCTCAGAAATTCATTTTTGTTCGAGCGCATTGCCGATATAATGTTTGAAAATACATGACTTCAAATTTCACTTTATGGATAGTGCATCCCACGGTGTCACTCAAGAGTGGTTTGCTCCATCTTAAACTAAACTAGTCGCTGTTTCGATTTCATCCTTGATGTGGCTCTAATTTCGCAGTCATAGGGCATCAGCGTCGGCGGACGAGTTGAGAAATTTAGCAATCGTCGCTTCGCTCATAACAGCAACTTGGATAGTATAAAGTTTGAGGTAATGTTGTCCGTAAACCGCATAGTTTGCGATTGTCCGTCGTGGGTTTAGATTTGTAGCTTGATGAGTTTCGTCTTTCATTTCTTACTTCTTCCCTCTTGCGTGAAGGAGGCATGCGTACCATGCAGCAGCTCGCTTCCCGCATGAGAGTATTTTATTTATGCTCTCATTTCTTGGTCCTATTGAGCTTCTTGCGCCTGCTTTTGACAGCGTAGCGTGCCAGCTGTGACACACGATCTTGGGTTTTCCTTCTGTGGTAATAATTATAATCGCTTAGCTTGACGGAAGCGGGGATAGGCTCGTGAATAGTGATAAGAGTTATTATTGAAAGAGTTGAAAAGGATTATTTTTCTGTTTGCTGATTCAGTGCAACTTCTTGTGCATTGCCTCTTTCGTTAATATTTAAAACGTTGGCCGCGATGTGTTCCATATTGGTACAAGCTGAACTTTCCAAAATGGCGATGTGTACATGTGTGGTACACGGCTTTCAAAAAAGTAGATTTTTAGAAAATCATATTTTCCCCCAAATTCACGAATTTAGTACTACAACTTATTAGGGCTGTTAGGGGAGGCATTGAAATACACAACTATATGAAGAATTAAATTTATTTATAACTGCAAGTGATAGAAAAAAAAATCGTGTCCTTTGGCCAAAATCAATTACAGGTATCTTTGAATATAAACAAAAAAAAAGAAATATTTTGATTCCAGGTAAACAACGAAGATAAGATATAGTTTACTTTGCAATTGACATTATGTTGCATGTGTGAATCCAATGCAATTGACGCCCAAGTATGGTTTTCCATCACAATCGTCACAGTATGTTTTCACTCTGCGAGTTTTCAGCCTTGCTACGGCACTTTCCAAATTTGTTGCAAGCATTTTGTAGCATTCATGGCAGCGCTTCCTGGTTGTAGCTTTAGACCCCGTGGGTTCGACCAAGGTGTGCTTCCCTCTTTTCCCTTCGATAATTTGAGATATGCGGCCTGATTTTGCGCACTCTGAGTGGTTACCTGTAACGACAAACATTTCCATTTGCTCTCTAAATTCCGTAATTGAAACTGAACTTCAAGAATAGTACATGTTGAAAAGTATCCTAATATTAACAACTGATGCGCCAGTTAGCAGCTCAATTGCCACTTCCCGGTACCATTTTGTGCTTCGCCGAAGAGCTGTACAATACAAAGTCATCTGATCTGAGATGTCTACACGTCGTTTTTAGATGCATTATAGTCAATTACACATCCTGGCTTCAGAATTTCATTGCCATTACAATTTTTCTTGCCATGTATCTGTACGTTCTGGGATAGCTGAGAGGCACAAGACAGATCACTTATCTTTCCATTGGTACACTTTGATGCAAGTGGCATTCTGCTGTGAAATCATTTCTCCAGTTTTCACTTTTGCATTAAACAGTGATTGTGGAACAAATTTTATTTTTTCTCGGTGTCTCACTGTAGTAGGTTTTTTCTCTCAACAATTTTTCAGCAAGAGGAACAGATACATAGAAATTGTCACCGAAAATAGCTGAACCCTGTCCAAGAAGGGGTTGACATAGCTGCAAAACAACTGATTCCGAATGGCTGAACGAGGCTTCCCTTTCCATGTTTCCAGTGTATACGTGAAGGTTCCAAGTGCAGGCATCAGCTGAGCAAAGTTTAAACAGCTTTACGCCATACTTATGTGCCTTGCCTGGAATATATTGTCAGAAGAAGTGTGCCACAATGAGCCACAACAAACCATTTGGCGCATGCCGCTCACAGTGAAAGAAGTGATAACTATAGCCGATGTGCGCCACTATGATTCACAACAAGCGTGGCTACATTTGGCGCAAATCGCGTGTAATGATCGCTGATATCATCCATGAGCGAAGTGTAGCAAATAGTGTCACTAATTTTACTTGAGACAATGCAAGAACTTACCTCTGTGGGGCTGCACACAACTTCTCACCTCGCTGTCTTCCCGGGAACAGAAGATATACAAGTTTGAACCTGTCGCCCACACGGCAAACCTACCAAATCAGCAATCGCGGCCAACGTGTTAAAAAACTTTAAACAATTTAAACAATACAAACAATTCATTTACCACAAGCGGTACAGAATCGTTAATAAGATTTACAATATCTTTCTTTTCATGATATTTTACATTCTCTTGAACAATAGCTTCATTCGTACTCTTAGCAGCATTATTGATTTTAAAGCAAGAATTAAGTAGGTGCCAGGTTTCTTTTAATCTCAGTTTCAAATTGAGTGAATTTGAGCGTAAAGTAATTTTTTCTCGATATCCTTATCTGATTTGTCACATAGTTCCTGAATCTGTTATATATTTCCCTAAATATTTGCTCTTCGTAGAGAAGAGCTAGGTACGCTTAACTTTCTGTATATTAATGACGACTTCTTCAGTAATTCAGGGCTTTTGTTTACTTTTTTGATGTAATTGTATGAGTGATGATCGGTCAACTTTGATTATATGTAGTCGTTATAATTTTAGTCAAGTTTAGAATTGTTTCATCAATGCTCGTTGCATTGTTGTTTTGTTGAGAGATGTCCAAAGCTGGCATTAGTTCTTTTAAAGCTGTGCGCATTGCTCCCATCCCATATTAGATTTATTTACCTTGCGAAATGAGAAAGTTTCTGCCTGTGGTTTGGTGCAAGTGACATAGACATTTTTCTTGATAAGAAAAATTGGAAAATGACCCGATAAGTCAGAAGTAATTACTCCAGTAAGAAAATCAGTTGGACCTGTCATAAATATATTATCGAGCAGCGTAGCAGATTCGGTTGAAATAAGTGTAGGTTTCATAATAATTCGAAGGAAAGTGTTAGACTGAGAGGCATTTATGAAATTTGAGATTTGTTCGCAGGTTTCATGTTTCAAAAGATCATAACTGAAGTCATCGTAGATTATTATGTCATTGTATTTAGACTTGTTAAACTGCCATGGAGCTCATTTAGGAAAGATACCGGACACGCTGTCGGAGGCCCATACACCGTTCCACGCATAATCCGTTTACCATTTTTCGCCAGCTCTGTAAAAGGCGTTTCTATTTGATCACGATTCAATGTTGCACTAGCTATGATTCTCGAATCTATGTGTTTAGATATGTACGTACTGACGCCTTCGCCGCCCTCATTATTATTGCGTAGTGAGTGCAGGCTATATAATAATTTTGCCGTTGAATCATGTCTTGAGTTGTCATTTAGCCAGCTTTCGGTGAAACTAAGAATGCCGAAGTTACAATTAAGCTCAGCGATAGTACATTGTATTTCATCAATAAATTATTTTTGGATAGAGTGATCTACAGTTCCACGACAGCAGCGCGAAAGCATTGCGACTTGTTCTCATCGATTCACTGAACTTTTTGTTATTAATGTATTCACAATTTCTACTTTCATTTAGGTTTGGATACATAGTGTTTAAATGATTGAGATCTGGGTCAGTATTTTCAATATATCAGCATGATCAGCCATTAATTGGACGACGAGTAAATAATATACAAAGTTTCACAAAAATTAAAGATGTCAGAGAAAAATTATAAAGTAAAATGAAAATAAAGATAATACTTCTAAAAATGAGAAAAGAAAAAACGAATAAAATTATAAAATAAAACCAAACTGTACTAAGTTAAAAGTGAAAGAAAAGAAAGAGAGATCACACAGAGGTGATCAGTCTTCCACCTAATCTAATTTCTTATAGAGTACGCGCACTTAGCTCGTGAGCAAAAACATTGGAGAGTACAGATTGCTGATAGCGATGTTGCAAAGCTTGCATATATCAGGCAGTATCCGCATATTCCACGAAATGTAACTAAAGATGAAATAGTATGAAATTTTAAATCATAAAATTATAGTAAAAGATTATAAAATGGAGGCGACAGTATAACACGATATCTAATCTATAAGGTCGAAATTGATTTTAAGAATTTAATAACATTGGTTTCACGAAATGAAACCTGATCGGTAAATTCATATATAAACAAAGTGGGATAGAAATGCCTTAGAAAATGAAAAAATGTGATTCTGGAAAGACGGTAAGAAGGATGATTTCTGTAGTAGTACACGTGATTTGAAATATGGCTAACAGTCAATTTTAGCAAAAAATTATAAAATTGTTGCGACAGCGACGTGATATCTAATGTCGAAGGTCAAAATTGATGTTGAGAGTTAAGTAAAATTAGATTCACGTAAATAATAACCTGATCGGTAAATTTCTACATAATTATTAACCTCAGCACACAGATAGAATACTTGAACGTGCTTCTTTGGGTGTCTCCCCATTGTTGCAAAAAGTGCGACTGGCACGAATTGTCTTTCAATCGTGAAATTTTGTGCTGTAATGCATGCAGTTTCTTTTTGACACAATACTTTGGTTCCCTCCAGTTTATCAGCTCTTACTCACATGTTACCGTGCAGTGATTTTCAGTTGTAACGATATTCTTTGAACGAGATTTTTATTGTTATTCTTCCTCAAATGAGAAGAAACTTAGTCCTCTTAGTGGGCTGTGCATATTCATCTGAGAGCGCTACAACGATTGCCTAGCTGCCTATATCGCAGATGAACGTACTTCCCAACCCCCCTAACTTCCATCTGAGTTGTAGATTCTCCTTCATCGTAAGTTTCGGTGGAAACTTTCCCCCAAAATCATGAGCAGAGTTTAGCTTTGAAGACAAGTCTCGAAAAACCGTGCTCCTAAAAAACGCGTTCATATTATTAAACAATAATAAAGCTAATGATTCACAAATTGATCACAGTGAGTTCGTCTCACTAACGAACAAAATTTCATCAAGGGCGCAATTACTTTAAATCCTTAGCTGGTCATACTTCAGCGTACATATACTATATCGTGTATTTCTGCACCACGAAACAAAGTGAGGGTGAATAATCTTCTGATCTTCACGGGAAAGATGTCGCACATCTGTCGCCAGTATTGTATGTCTCCGCGCTGTCTGCGTGCATTTACTGATAACATCAAAGAAAGCAAAATGCCTAAAAGCGTCTACTCGCCGCTATAGCTGCATATCAAAAGTTAATGAGCTCGAGCAACTCACGTGAAGAAACTAAGCACGCAGACATCGAAGCACGGCTGCAAGACCGTGAAGAAAAATCTAAAAGGGTGACGAGTATACAGTTGGACCATGATCACCAGTAAGTGTTAAGCATGAACTAAAAAAGAGAGACAGCGCAAGTGAACCCAATGCATAACCTTCAATATCATTCATGGACTGTAGCGACATAGAATTGCTAAAAAGCAGACTTGCTTCGTGAATATGTTCAGCATGAACTAAAATCTAGCAACCAAAGAACGATCATTTATTGTACGATTTTAAGCAATTAGGAAATTCAAATCATAATTAGGGAAATATTGATACTATGCCACGTAGGTAAGCCACATTTGAATTGTGCTTCTCTAGGGTATTATCGTATTTCACATGAAAGACCAGTAATCTTTCCGGCAGTATAACCTGTGGCACAGTGTACCAAATCTTGAACATTCAAAGAATACGTGCTCAGATGGCTCAATAAGAATGCTGACAGTCATCAGCAGGAGACCCTTTCCATGCTGCAAAAAATGACGAGTCGTACAGATAAGGCATGTTTTACTAATTTATGTTGCTGAGTAATATTTTGCAAACAAATACTGTTGTGAAGAAATTTTACCATGCAAAATTATGCTGTAGAAAGCCAAATTATTTTTGTCCGGTAAACCACGGCGCAGAAGCCGCCACTCCGCGTTCGCAACAAGACCTTCCAGAGTAAACCGTCGTAAAGCGGCCACCACACAGCCACTGTACCCTCACTACTTTGATGACACACTTCCAAGCCTCCCAAAAAATATGAGAGAGGAGCTAGCGCTGGCAATAAACTGACAAGATCGAAAGTTTTATCGCAGTCAGCGTGAAAGCCAAGCTCGTGTAAACAAACTCCGAGACTCTCATCTTTCACTTGGAGCCCCTTCTTGGAGTCCCACAGCGCTGAACGACGCACAGGTGTGAAATAAGTATTCATGACTTCATTTTTAAAAGCACTTAGGACAAACCAGAAACTCATGTAGAAACGATTCACAGCACTAAGCAAATATTTTTTTTAGAGTCGATAGCGTTGTGGCTTGGTAGAAAGAAATCGGTGAAAGCGAAGTACAATAATTACTCGTTTTTTAAGCCTTTGCACTCTGTGCGACAAACTATTGTCTAGGTCTGAATCGCGTTATTGTATCTTAGTTGCGGCACGCCGCGCATCCAGGACCTTGTCTACGAGCCTTCTCACGGTAAATGACTAGATGTTTTTCAAGGCAAATAAGCAGGCACATGCGCATACACTGGTCGCTTCTATAACTTCCACGAGTACTTTATAGGTATAAGCTAAATTTATGGACTATTACAGACACTTCAAAACCATATCTTAAGTGTGAGAGCAGTATTTGTAGCGTCTGTATTCTCACTACTCCAGCAGCGGACTTGTAGCTCCTACTCTACGTTCTTCAAAACTATGAGCTTCTGCAATACACAGGTTATTGATTCAGGTCTTACATTCAAGTCGAAGAACTATTCGGTAAATAGGAAGGTTTGTATTTCATAAAGTAAAAGGACACATAGTATACGCAAAAAGCGTAAATTTTAGTTTTAATGTCAGCGATTGAACATTAAATGACCACACAAGCAAGCCACACCAAGGCTGCAGTCGCAATTCAGCACGGATCGCATGGGATAACCGACAAAAAAAAGCTGTACAAAATTTCTGAAGAAGCTCATATTTTTTATGCATATTCACGGCCGTCCTCATACTCACGAAGACTCGCGCCGTTAGCCATTTTACGTAACGAAGTGTCACTATTTATGGATGAACCTTCCTGAACATGTTCTGTTCACTCACACGCGCCGTGATAGAATATTTTCAAAACACATCGACGCAAAAAAGCTCATTAGCAATTCAATCGGAAGTTCATTAGTAATTCCACTCTAAAAGTAATATTATTTATGAAGTGATATCATTGAAATTCGATACCGTTGTTTTCTTTGAAATAACATCTAGATGACAAATGAAAGGTTCCTGATATCTATTCCTAAAGGAGATGTAAGTAAACCTCCTCAGATGTAGTCACAAATGATGTTTTCTACCCGTGAGTTAAATTCAATTTCAACTCGCCAGGGGATTTTTGATTTCTAGAACTTCATTTCATTGAGAATTTTTAAGAGCCAGTTTTGCCCCAATTTAGTTATGTTTAGACATTTCTGAATGTGTAGGAGTAATATGAATTAATTATTTTAAATAGCAGTGAATCCTTTTCAACTCTTTCAATAATCACTCTTATCACCATTCACGAGCCTATCATAAGATCATATTTCATTGTAAGTACTCTATTCCATTGCATCGCACGACATTGCCCTATGTATTGTAATACATACTCGTATCAATGCTATACATATATTATGTTGTATAAACTTGCTGTATTACATCATATTATGTCGCACAGCATAGTATTACGTTCCCTAATGTATTGTCACGCCCGTTATATCACATTTCATTACGTCTCAATGCATCATATATTACATTATTAATACTGTAGTAAATTAGATTTCATTTCATTTCATATCATATAATATTATTTTTTATGAAATCGTGTAATAATATCGTATCATTTATATCATATATCACACAAAATATCATATATCATATGAGGTAATCAAATCAAATAGTATTTAAGAGGAACTATTTGGTCTGACATGCGCGCAAAGAGCGACGTACTTCACAGCTCCTGTTCTATGGCATGCCTTCTCAACGTGCAGGCTTCACCGGCTTGGAAAAACTACCTCCTGATAAGGCCGGACAGAGCCCAAAACTTTGGAATAAAATATTCGAAGAAGATCAGTTCGGAAGAACAGGTCACACTGAATCATGTGGGTCCTAAAAACACGACACAGTCGCCCAGAAAATCCTCTGTCCTAAAGTTAAATGAGTTGAGGGCTGTAGCAGTAGGATCGACACCAGGGCGCTCACCAAGATCTTCACTTCATAATGGCTTTCTCGAAAATTCATGATCACATTCTTTTCAAAAGCTGGGGTTAAATTGGACGGCTTGTCTGCCATGGTTCTTGGGATGCCGTACTTCTGGCAAAGTTTTCTTCTTGTAACGTAAATTCTACGGAGAAGCGCAAGTGTTTTATCATTTTTAAGTAACTGAAATGCATGACACATGAAAGCTTCGGAGCAAGAAATCTTCAATGTGCTAGTCTTGTTTTCATAATTTATCAGCACGTTATCAATGTTCAATTACGTTTGGGCTGAGCCTGGACAAGGCGAGTTGATTAAAATATCAAAAAGGCTTGATGTGTTGGATGAAAATGCTTTCGTAAATCTAAATAAAAATGACATTAATGGTAGTATAATTCCTGGTGACACTTTGACACACCAACGCAGTTACGTTATTAATAGCATTATCGATTATCATGTTCACGGCATTTTAAAAAATCTAAGAACTGCGATGAATCCACATTTTTACCAGCAAAAGATTAATGAAAATGGATCAAAAAACATATGATATAGAGTGGCTAAAATATATAATATGATATGATATATATGATAAACAGTGTCTCTCGTAAACGAGAGCCTCGTAGACCTAGAATCATTGCGGGTACAAGAAAAGAGACTTGAATTCCCATTCAGAAAATGTTCTGACAAATATAACAGAGAGCGAACAAAGTGCTTTAATTATTTTCAATATGAACGAAGTGCTTCAACTCCAAGATTTTCCAGGGAAATTCCGTACTATTCAGTGTTTTTTTGCAAAATGAATGGTAAATGAGCAATCAACTTTGAGAGACGGCTTGTGGAAAAGACAGTCAAATATTGTCAAGTTGCTGAAGGTGTCATAATCTTTCGTTCATCACACTCTGCGTTGATTCGGCAAAAAAACTGCCGAATATCATAAATGAAAGACGCATGAGGAACTGTAGGAAAAAATTAATTTTGCTATCATTCCAGTTGCTACATCATCTGTAAGTCACTGAACTCTTAACAAAAACACACGTCTGCCAAGTGTAAAGGTTCTTGAAGAAATTTCACCTAATTTCACAGATGGCATCGTGTTTTAAGATGGTAAAAATTCACTGGTATGACCAGTCTCAACTGCCAGAAAGACAGTGTCCTGAGAAAGTCCCTAGCAGAAGTGCAGGCTCCACAAAAGAAGTTTTCAGACGCGAAATTCTTTCACAAGTCCCAACATCGAGAAAATTTTGACCTTCGATCAAAATAAAGTAGAAGCATGGCAAAACCAAGGCGCTCACTTCTCAACAGGACAGCGCATTTTATCATTCGTCATACAGGCTACTAGTTGCCAGAGACCGTATTCGAAGAATCGGCAACTTGGAAATCTGCCACCCTATTCGCCTGATCTTAATTCAATGGATTTATCTCTGGTGTAATCTCCGGTCCACAAAATGTCAAGTTTGTAAGATAATTTAGTCAGGACTACTCAGCTTGGTGCTGAGCGCGTTAGATTATTTTTGTAAAGTTGATCAATTCTGCTGTACTAGTCCTACAGTAAAACCTCACATGGAGAGGGAATGTAGTACACGTGAACTCAAGTTTTGGTCAAGTTTAATCACTCAAGTTTTGGACGTGGATATTTCACATTCGCAATAATAATTACGGCTCCCGTTGGCGCAGCAACTATCTGCACGTTCTGGTGCTGGTAGTTTGCTCATTTGGGGGCATGAACATTGCCGCATCGTCTCTATTTGAAGCAAGAGAGAAATTGATAACTCTTCAGCGAGGAAAAACCTCACACGCTGTTCTGTCTAAGACATCTCACACACCACTCCGGAAAAAAGGGTAATGACAAACACGTCGAATATCAATTTCAAAGTGAGACATTAACAGAGCAAGTTCTTAGTTTAAAATAACCCACTAGAATACAAAAACGGGTTTCGATGCTCCGGATTCATTTCAGAACAGGTATTTCATGCATGGAAATATGAAGTTTAGATAAAAGTTCCTCTCATGGCAGAGTTTAAGCTGGCGTGGTGGGTTTTGACAATCGCAAGTGCGAGACAAATGTTTACTTTAATTCAAGAAAGTAATTCTAGTAAGTGCGACGTTCAATTGACGCGTTCAAACAACTTTGGTGCTAGCAGTGAAGTATTTGCATCGGTCCTGCTATGTAAACTTGCAGTCGCCGACAACAAACATCAACCTGCGCTGCACGCGAACACGCCTAATCTAGCACGGGAAGACCAACGTCTTGCCTCTGCGGTAACAGCTGCAAGCGAGCAGGGATTTTCGAAACCATGCAATGGAAATTAAAAGAAGCACTTAAGTTTTCAATTAATTTCAAGAGATCAACTCTGAAAATTTACAAGGAAACTCAATAGTTCCTTTCATTCATAAAAGCCGTACTTTTCACTACTTCAGTAAACAACTAGTCACTATAACAAAAAGTTATTGATTTCGGATTGCAAATTCTCCGACACCTTTGATACATTTTTTAACACACTTCACGTGGAAGAGAGAAAATCGAATTACCTCCCATGAATATCTACTTCACCATACCATTTCCAGTCGTTCCTGGGATGAGGCAGAAATCTTGCCTCGCCATATGTATATGCACATAGCTTAGTTCCTGCTCTTCTACCTGCCTAGTTGCAATGCGAGTTGAAGTTAAATGAAAATTCATTAAATTTTCCCGTCGAAGTATCCATTGCAATGTTAAAGTCCTCGTCGCGCGTGACAACAAACTTCTAATTCAATGCTGTTGACAATCAAGCAATAAACTTGGCGGCAAAATTTCAAAGGGAAAAATTAGTTGCTAGCTTGAACAACGCTGAAAATCTGACAAAAAATAACTGGCATCAGCTGGTACAGCAAGACAGTTTCATCCACACCATATATAATTGCAATGGTTTATTAAAAAATTCACGATGGACGAAAAAGTAATTATTTCACTTTTCCTAATAAGGAAAAACTGTAACGTCAGAAGAATTCTTTTCAGAAGATTAAGTTGAAGAGAATTTCATAGTTATGCAACAGACACAAGTAAATAGGAATGGTCCAATTTGGCTGCTCGGCGATTCAGAATCTCACATCTCTCAAGCTACAAGTCATGAGTTGTAAATCCTGTGTAGTAAGATTTTGTAACATTCTCAATGTTTTCCTGCGATCGCTCCTACTGATTACCTTTTATTCAAATTCTCTGAGCTTTGTTTTCACAGAAAAATATCTTTGTAAACAAGACAGGGAATTTATGCATTCGAACAGCATGTCACAGCTAAAGCTGAAATATTTGTTTGTGACAACGTCAAAACAGTGACGACTATTAATTAGAAAAAACATAAATCATACTTCGATTTGAAAAATTTGCTTTTTTGCGCTCTGGAAACATTTCACAGTCACAATTCAAAAACAAATATATATATATACGTGTAACTTAGAAGAATTTAATGAGCCCTGCTGCAATTATTCTACATCACTCCATCTAATTTTTCCGTAAATTTTCGCAAGGGTAAAATTTCAGCGGACGGCTGAGAGTAGAAGCTTGAAGGCTTCCCTTGAGATGCACTTATAATACTTAAGTATTTTAGCATGAATTGTATGCTCTTATTCCAAGGAATTGCAATTTGCTTAACCCTAAGGAGGCTAGAATGTACTACTGTGTATGTCAAGAATGACATTCGCAAATTATTGTGGGAAGGTAATGTTTAGAAAAATGTCTATTCCATCTGTGTGGTATACTATGAGGATCGCTTTCAAAAATGTTAATGAACAGTGCGAAAGAATATCGACAAAACATGCGCTTAGATAGCGAAAACAATTACCCACTAGAAATATTAGAAAATACTCAGAAACTTTGAAGCAATAGAGATGTGAGAATCTTTCAACATGAAGGTTTTTGTTTGATCACAAATTTCATCTGTAACTTTACAAGCATCAAAACGAGTATTTAACGCAATTTTATTCAACGAATGCGCTCACTAAGGTTATGAAACCGTACGACAAGAAACAGCACAATAACACGAGCCATAGACGATAAATTTTAAAAATTACAGCTAAGACCGGCGAGCCGACTTCAATCCCGTAATTCACTCATACTACTAAATTACGACGAGAAGAACAAAATAGCAGCTACAATAAGCGCTAATGAGTTACTCAGATGCAATCTGAGAGACATAGGAATTAACCGTCCAAGACGTTGATGGATAGTATCTACGAAGTAACCACTGTTGCCATGGGTGGCACATCTTGCCGTGGTTGGAGTATTTACAGTGGCGCAAAAATTTGCATTGTCGTCGCGCATGTAATGTGAATAAGTAAAAATTCATGGACGGAAGTCCAGAGGGGCATGAATGATATTCAGTGGTGAAGAACGCGTAAAATATTACAAATTCGTGTCTGGTTCTGCGCTTCAAGTTTGCTGCTCTACTTTTGAAAATTACTGACACTATCGCTAAAGTTGAAGAGTGAACCTGAAGGCTCAGCTTGAAGTTGCAAGTAAAATGTGAAATGAAGAACAGAATATAACAACAGGAAATTAGCAAGTGGCCCATGCTCGGGTTCCTAGATCCCCGCGTCCCGTGATGTCGAACACCAATCACACACAGGAACCAAATTATCACATCTACAGGCATCAGTTATCACGCTAAAGCACCAGTTCATTCACATTAGCACAATCTTTCAGTTCAATGGCGTTGCACTGTGTCGTCCCATTATTTCACAGTTTTCTCAGAAATATTTCTTACATCATAACAGTGGTACGATTATTTCATTTTAAATTTTTTATTTTCTGACGCGATGTTGACACTACTTTTCGATAAGGCATCCCAAAAATAAACGCAAATACATCCCAAAAACAAACGCTCTTCTTGGTAGCGCGTAATTAAGGACGAATGTAATTTTTTCTTCACATCACCCTGGAGTTCAAGTTCACCCTCGTATATTGGAATACCGGGGATTGCCAATCCAATTTTGTCCAGGAGTTTTTTTGAACGTATTCACCCTGCTAGCGGCGACAAACATTTTCCGAGAACTCGTTCCAAATTTTGTAAATTTATCTAGAAAAGTATTTGAAAACCAGAGTTAATTTAAAAAAACTTTCACGAATTTTTCCCCATTACTTTTGCTTCGGACATTGTCCTCTGTGTCCAAAAGCCCTTCTGAGGTTACATCATTGTGAAAAAAGCTATCAAGGTATTTGTAAGTATCTATTACTTAACCTGAAAACCTATTCTGTTCAAGGAAATTGAGCTTAGCCATTTGGAGACGTCGTCCGTAGGTGAGGTTATTGAGTCCTTCAATAATTTTTGTACCCTCCCCCAAATTATTTTCATTTTGTTGCTCCGTGTAAGCTATTTGTGACACCCTTGTAGAGAGCTAGTGATGTGTTTTTGACTTGTGGTCAAAGTTTCTTACCATGAAGCAGAGAATTCTACTCTTATTCTAAATCATTCTGAACAACACGGTTGAGATATTTGGTGATAGTGACATAAGATCCCTGTTTTAGTCTACTGCTTCAATTACAATATCACTTAAGGTACGTAGGAAATGCCGATTATTACTTTCAGAGGGCATTACAGAACATTTTTTCCACATTAAAGCTCATTTACTTGGTTTCGGTTTTTAGAAGAAGACGATTATGATTTTCATGAATAACAACTCTGTTTTGCTTTGTGAACGCCTTGTGACAAAATTTTGTGTCATTCGCGAATTTGATTATTTTATTGATGATTCCATAGTCAAACTCGTTCATATAGAGGATGAACAGTAGTACGTCTAAAATGCTCCCTAGAGAACTCCGTAAGTTAGTTATGTCCACTCACTAAATGGCTGGATAACTGCTCTTCTTCGAGTGCGACCAGTAAACCAGTTTCGTCTCCATTGAAAGTAGTTCTCTCTAATACTACAAGCTTCTACTTAGGCTATAAGCATTTGGTGGAGAACTTTATCGAACGCATTCTGAAAGTTACGATACGAATACATGAGGTCTACAGCTTTATTACCATCGAAGATTTGGTTGACTTCTGCTAAGAAGTCAAGTAAGTTACAGCTGCGTTTTGTCGGAACCCGTGGTGAGTGTCCGCTAACAAATTTTCTATTTGGAAATGTTTTGTTGCTTGGACTTCGAGATTACTTTGTTACTTTTTCCTCCTCCTTCTGAAACCTAATACAGTAAGTCTATCACCAAAAGAATGAAAGCTGAAGCTTTCCCCATGAAAAATGTTCTCCGGCATTTCTTTAAGGGGAGGGTTATCCCAAAAAACCGATGAATTTTAAAAACGTGTTTTTATTCATTAAAAAGTACGTTTACGTGTAGTGAGCATGTTGTTAAATTTTCATCCTCCTAGGATCACCGGAAGTGTGTCAAAAGGGGGAGGGGGACGAGAGAGCAGGGGTGGGGGGGTGAGCAGGGCGCCTATCTGCTATTATTTCCGAAAATTTTCATTCTTTGAAATATTCTTATCGGACAACCTTTGACAAGCTCTGACTCCATGTACGATGCAGCAGTGCCGCATAGTACTGACAGCTGTCAGTAGCACCTCAGAACTGATACGGTGAAGTTGTATCCTAGCAACGAAAAGCCGCCGCCATCAGCAAATGCCTGCATAAAAATGGTTGCCCTGCACATTTTGATAGACTGCCTTCTACACCTAAGATAAGCTTCAGTTTTTGAGCTACAGAAATCAGTTTAGGATCAAAAGAACCGGAACAAAGTGGTCTACATTTGTAATTGTTTTTTTCTTTATTTTCCAAATAGAAGATGAGCTACACATGTTTTTTAAGGGGAAAAACTTGAAAAAATTCTTTTTTGGTTTTTCCATTTTTCTCAAAAATCATTTCAAAATTTAAAAAAATTTCTCGTAGAGTTGTAGAGAATGCAATTCCGCCTCGTTTGATACTAATATCATCTTTGTAGCTCTAAATCTACTGGAGGAGAGTAGCTTTTCCGCAGACCCTCCTTTTTTCCGTTTTCTTCTAATAACTCGTTTTCTTCGGGGAAAATTGGGAAAAAAATAGAATGGCTAACACCCATTATTTTTCAATTTTACAAAACTATATCAAGTTTCATGAAGAACGGTCAAATAAGAAAGATTATCCAGATCTGGGATAACCTTAGCCTTATGTGAAGCAATAAGTTCTGTATAAACTAAATGATCATATAATCCACGCTAAAT
Organism: Platorchestia sp. MABIK; assembly: GCA_014220935.1. Classification (NCBI taxonomy): domain Eukaryota; kingdom Metazoa; phylum Arthropoda; class Malacostraca; order Amphipoda; family Talitridae; genus Platorchestia; species Platorchestia sp. MABIK. The sequence goes on along the minus strand of JACJUY010000860.1, from coordinate 48,597 downwards.
AGAGAACATACATTACTCGTGGTACGATACTTACAGTAGTTTGTCGCTTCTGATCATTGCATTTTTCTCAGCAGAATCTTCACCACATTTAATAATAGTCCAAAGTGACCGTCAGAAGCTTCCCGGTAATCACATGTAGGAATTAAAACAACTCTTTCATAATTCATCCCTGTGATAGTTCCTGGAAAGAATAGAATTCATCGGTATTTTGCTTACCTTTTAAACTAAAATCAAATTTTTTGCGCGCGAAATAATCCCGCGCACGATACTTACCCGTGTGCGAGTCGACCGTCAGCGCGCCCTGCTCGTTTCCGTCCACGATGCCGTAAGAGATGCGGGCGTTCTGGCCCTCATCTTTAGACGTGGCGGTCACCACCAGTATTTGGTTTCCCACAACCGCGCCTTCGCTTACGACGACCTCGTACCACAGTCGTGGAAATTCAGGCGGGTTGTCGTTCACGTCTGAAAAACAGAGTCATATTCCTTTCATTTTTATGCTCCCTGCATCTTTCACGTTCAGATGATTCTAGGAAAAGACGGAATGCTCGTTGGCAATCTACAAACGAAAAATTAATTAAGAGTCATTTTCTGATCGGATTTACAAACAAGAAATTAATTTTGCTTTGTGTTTCCCGAACTCGATATGTAATGCAGGATACTCTTATTCTATGGCAGAATTAGTAAATTTGTTGTGTAAGTTACAAAAGGCCAAAGTTATTCTCCTGCCACAGTTAGATCTAACTAGTGTAGATTTGAACGGTAGACCGGCCCTGATACTGACCACTGACGGTGACGACGACTGAAGCGCGAGCTGAGAGCTGGGGCGTGCCGTGGTCTCGCGCCTCGATGGTGAGGTTATGGAATGGCTGGAGTTCGCGATCCAGCGTCCTCGTCACGCGCAGGATGCCCGTCACCGCGTCCAGTTGGAAGAGGCCGTCACGCGTGCGCGAGAACGATGACGATATGATGCTCGACGAGTCCACCAAGTAGTATGACACGCGCTGGTTGATTCCTGTCGAATTAAAATGAAAGGATTTGAAACATTTTCCTAGGAAAACAGAAATCATTATTATTATATAAAAGAGTTTTAGCCTTCCTTTACCACGACAAAGATGCTCCAAGAGAAGAAGGATGAAGGCACCATTTAGTATGGAGTTGAGGGAACGCGGAATATATGCACAAGTTGCATAGAAACAGTAAGCTAAGAAAGAAGATCATGAAACAAGTAAAAGTTGAAGAAGAAAGTAGTAGGTGCTGAAAAACAAGACATCAGTGAACCGAAAAAAAATGGTCCGTAACAAAACAAAAACCTATTCTATTTCAACAAAAAGAATGCCTACCTAACGTTAAGCTCGGGCCTTCACATAGTTCCCCTGGGAGCGCTAATTTCCATAGACACAGTAGTTGTATCCCCCTCAGGGGAGGAAAACAGAAAGGATTCCGATTAACAGGGAACGTTAATAGCGATTTATTTGATCATTCTGATACCTGCGCTCCAGAAAATGTGAAAAAATATGTTTCTTTTGTGGAATACATATTGAAAATGTTCGTGAACTAATACCGCTAAACTCACTTTACAGTTTAGGCAAAAGTTCACAAATAAGAATAAATTTCCTATCATCTATGGAATAATTTAATATCATTTTGCATTTTTAGTAAAATGAGAAACAAAGTGCAACTCATGTTACGCATCGTTGCGTAACTCTAAATCCAGTTCCAGTTCAAAATCCAGTTTACTCCAGTTGTCAAAGGGTCCAAAATCTACGGCTTCTCACACTCTGCGTCAATTTGTCGAAATTAAAACTACCCAATTTGTGCTCAGAGTGGTTTCTTTTAACCTCTCGCATTCCCTTGTTTATTAAAACTGTCAAACAAGGAACTCGTTCCAGTCATACTGACGTCAAAAGCACGTTCCGGTCATACTGAGGGATGACAATTGTAAAGCGTGGACTTTTTGTTCACTTTTGCTAGGAAAAAAACGATAATGAACAACAATTTGAATATAAAACAAATTTAAACTCTTGTGCTTTAAGAAAGTGAAAATATTTCTCTGACGAGCTTCCAAAAAAAATGTACCCTCATGCTTGACAAATAGAACATAATTGTAGTGCTAAGATCATTTTTAAAGATTTTAGAGTAAGAAAAGGTACCCTTCCCCTGATCTCCTGACCTCAACCTGACTGATTTTTATGTCGCATTCATTCTGAGGCCGAAACCTGTGCTACCCCTCACAAACAACTGAAGCTCTGAAGCGCTCTTTCAAAGACGCATATAGATAATTACTTGAGTAGTACAGATCTCAAGTCGTAACTCTGGTATAATTTTCCAGACACTCATTTGAGTTGGTTATGGGACAGATGTCGGAGTAATGAATGATAAGTAGGTCATAATGCTTGTAAAATTGGATTTAAATACGCTCTACTGCATTTTTCTTCTGTGGAAATCAGAAACATTTATTTATATTTATCCAGAGCGTTTTTTCTGTACAAGTTCTTTGTACGGACACAAAATTTCAAAGATGAGATCTCGAAAGCTTTTTAATGTACCGCAGAAGACAGCACTATGATTCTTCGTCATAACTCTTTGTATGCTAGTTCTTCAAAGTTGTGCAAAATGATAAGTAAAGTCTTCAACGAAATTAGCCTGCTGTGTACTCGTGCGTATTTGCCTCTCCAGCAGCGCTACCCAACCAGAAGACGCTGAACTCCGCAGTCCAACACACTTCTGCGTTTCCCCTCAACGCTTGGAAAGTTGGTGTTTATTCAAGAACTTGCTCAGAAAGAGCAAAGGAGCAATTCCTTGTTTCTTGCACCGATAAGTGAGTTACATGACTGGTGAGTGGTGGGCTGAAAACTGCAAGGATTTTGATCCTGAATATTAGGCCAGGGCCATAGACTCATACCGTATACAAGAGCAATGAAGACCTGACACTATGAGAATCAAATTATTATGCAACTGAAAAATCATGAAATTAAGAATCAAGATGTTGCATTTCTTCTCATCCTGTGATATTTTTCAATCAACTTGGTGTATATCAAATAATAGATTAAATTTTGCAGCAACTGAGCGTGTGGAAATGAAACTGAAATGAGGAACCACAGAGAAGCATGAATTAGATACCTCGACCTTAAATTCAATATAATGTGTGATGCATTTCACTCACTTAGGAATAGTAGCCAATTTTTAGAAAAATGAACTCTGCAAAAATGTTTGAATTACAAAGAACGTAAAGCATGGATTGTCTAATTTTGCCTCCACAAATGCCCTTGACTGTTCCTTTCAGGGATAAGAAAATTTTAAGCCATTAATTAACACATGCTGGGAACCAGGTGCGTATAAATATATGAAAACTAAGCACACGACGTGAGATAGGTTACATTATTAGTTAGTTTAAGCTACTCTGACCACAACAAAGGCAATCCAAAGAGAGAACGAAGGATAACACTATTTATCATGAAATTAGAGGAACGGAGAATTTATGCACAGGGTGTGTTCCCACACTCCTCACGTAGAAAAGACAAGATTGAAGGAGGTTAATGAAACAAAATATTAGTTGAAAAATAAAGCAATAGGTGTTTAAAAAAGACAGCAGTGAACCAAGAAAGCAAATGATAAAACAATAACCTATTCTATTTTAATAATAGGAATGTTCACTAAACGTTCAACTCGGCAACCCGCATGAAGGGACGGGTCACGGATAATACATTTTATATTGCAACGGTTCCCAACTCATAGGATTAAACTGATTTGGGCTGAAAAATTGCTATCATGATCCCGGATACGAACTTCAAGTTTTGATGATTCGGGGAAAAGTTGGACCGCATGCGATGGTTTAGGTGATTTTCAGAATGTAGCTTTATCCTGAACTTTTCTGTCGCTGCCGATAAAATTGCATCGCTATGTGATTTTCATTTTAACATAAGATTTACTGAAAAATTATATCTCATTCCGTGAGTTATTTACTCCCCCAACAAAATCAATCAAATGTAAAGTATTTACATTAAAATTTAGATGTTAACTTTCTTATTCTGACACAGCGCATTTTGTGTCACTCTAATGTTTTATAACATCTTTGGAGCAGGAATTATTGTATTCTTTAGTTCTCGTTCCAGTAGACATTAATGAAAAGTATTACCATTCTGCGATTCCACGAACACTGAAATTCCTGTCATAATTTCATGGCAGTGCCTGCATTTCCTGACGCACATTGTGCACTGGAGTAGGTTAATGTTGTGATCATTAATAACAGTACCGAAGGATTTTAACAACGAACTGCATCTTATTTGAATACTGGTGCCCTTTCATGACCACTAGCTGGTTCATAAACGTCGAAGGCACGCATGCAGTGAAACATGTTAGTTTTGATCAACGGTGACCAATGACTGTGAGTCCATGTATCAATCGACTTGGAGCGATACATAATACGACTAAATGAAAATGTTTTTTTTTGTTTTAATTTAAATGTAAAAAAAGTCGGAGTTTTCTACGTTTTGATGAGAGGGAAGACCCTAATCCGCAAAAACATGCAGCAAAATCATTTCGACTGGGCGGAAATACAATCGAGTAAGTCACCGTTTCTGAAGTCGTGACTCTCAAAATGATAAGCTGCTGTGGCTGGCTTACTACTTAACAGATACCACGGAAGAAAATAAAAGACAAATTAAAACAATTCAAAGCAATGACCTATTCTAGCTTGAATACTGTCGTAAAAACAGAAAGAACAATAATATCCGTTAGAATGTTATTCTACATAACTTTATTATTGCCTAAATATCGAAACATGCATCTGAGCCTGTCAAATCTCAACGTTAAAAATAACAAAAAGAAGTGTGTGGGCTAATGTGAAATATACTAGCAACAACTTAAATCTGCAATATTAAAAGTGCAATAATATTGAATGTGATGGAAACTTTGTAAAATATTCCGAGTATAATGCTTAATCTCAAATCGTTACCACAAAGCCTACTTCCAAGATGATCTAGGAGCCCCAGGTGACCATGACGCGTTCGCAATGTCGAGCTGCTTTTACGTCTCAAAATGGGAGAGCGAAATTCTTATTTTCCATGAAGGAGAGAGACTCTACCGAATGAAATATCCTTTTCACAGCCGGAGCCTTTCAGCCACTTAGAAGCTCTATTGCTGGGAATTATTACTACAGAGAGCCGTGAGGCTGAGCTCTGGCAAAAATCAGCATTTCTGAACAAGGAAAAACTGCACCACGCAAAGTAGAGAGAAATTTTTTAAAAGTCACGTTTTATTATAAGACGCACTTCCGCGACAAATAGACTTAAATCTGAGTGTGAAAGAGCCAAAATTTCATTGAAAATTGTAAGCAGACATCAGGTTCTCAAATGTCAAAGTGATAGATAATATACAGCCAAAAAAGACAGTAATTTGAGCGTTTCGCTATAAATCACATCATTTGCTGGAGCAAGAAGTCATAGATGTGTAGGTAAAACATTTATGAAATAACGACGATTGAAAAAACAAAATACTTTAAAAAATTGGAAAACCGGTCACGAAAAGGATAACGACATTCAAGGAATAAAGAATACACCAAATGTAGTGAAATGAATTATATCGGTAAAAAAAGTAATCCAAGACCATAACCGGAATGAGTAGAATTCAACGGGCTTGTTGTGGCTTGTTTTCTGTACAACGTTGAGAGACGGTCTTAGTTAGTGGGAAGATAACATCTCTAAAATTTAAGATCGAAACCACCTGGATAAGAGTTTGAAATTTTTAATTTACTGCAAGTAGTGAGTTAGTGACAGGATCCATTAGTGCAATAATATCTGATACTTGAATGCTGAGAGGAAGAATTAGGCTTGCAGTTTGAGGCACCCACCCGTTCGATGACTGCTAAGGCCGCCCTCACACGGAGACCCAATGGTAGCATTTTGTCATAATCGTTAGCGGTACCATTCGGTCCATCTAGTGCTACGAAACCTTCAGATTTCAGCCATGAGCTACGGTGCATTTTTGGTACGGGTATCGTCACCATTTGGTAACCAAAATGGCGGCGAATTGGGTTGGCGCAAACTTATTTACTTGTATTTAGGGATGATTTCTTTTCCCTGACGCGGCAAACAGGTATAAAGTGCTTAATTTTGTGTCATTGAAGGGGCACCTATAGTAGAGAGTATTTTTTTTCGGTGCTCTCGTCTAGGGTCGGTAAAAATTTAGCATAGTCGATTTTGATTACGGATCGAGAAGAGTTTGGGAAATGGTATCATCAATTTTGGATTAATAGTTGCCGTTAAACTGGTCTGACAATACAGGATAAAATGAATTTGTACTTTAATTATAAATTTGTTTCAGCTATTACGCACAGCTTGCAATGAATTAACGATTCAAGGAATAGCAGCACTGTGTGAAGATTAGGTAATTCGTCATTCAATTTTGGCGCACTGACATTTGTTTTGCTTAACAATTTATTTTGAAAGAATAAAACTTAACTTCTCCAAACTTTAATCCATAACAATTTTTTCAACTATAGAAATTTATAAAAGTAGTTTTTCTTTAATTTAGTATTTAAAATTTGAAGGTTCCCCATGCCAAGTGTCTAGTCAGGCTGCAAAAAATCTATCTCTAGTGTCCTTTACAAGTGTTAAGAGGGAAGATTAATATTTTGTGAGAAATTTTACTTAAAGGACAACAGTTAAATGATTTTAACAGAGATTTCTATTCAATTCCTTTTTTAAGGATGAAATTTTTCTACTTATTTTGAAAATAAATTACTGAAACTGACTAGCTAGGCTACTGTCATAAGCGAATGTAAATAAACCAAATGGTTACGGATCGCTACAAAATCCTGAAGCGTGTGACCGCTCTCTTCATAATTCCGTCAAGTTACCCGATTAATTTAGTAACGTAGCACTACGTGTTGGTCATCGTGTGACGCAGCCATAACTGGCCCACTCGTCAACCCTCTGATGAAGCGTTCAGTGGCTTGAACCCACATACCACGACACTGAGTGTGTGCATCTTAAGTTATTAATAAACACATGCCAACCGGGGATACATTTTTAAATCGGTACGCCTATTTAGTGAAATTACACGACCAAAACTTTTAGAAATAAAAAAAATCAAGACGTTCGTAACAGCTCTTTAGATTTCTCCTAATATGTAGTGTCCTGAGAAAGGAAAAGCACTGAAGCCAAACTCAGTTTTTTGCGGCTCATTGTTGGGACCAAAATTTTTCAAAATCATCTAGTTGTTTACAAAATAAGAACCTCTGGCGGAAATAATACGAGTATTACTGGTAGCGTACAAATGAAAAAAATGAAATTCCTTTCGAATATCAGCGTAGTTTGAAGACAATTTGTAAACGCTATGAATTAAAGAAGAAATGCAATTGGCTTAGAAAAAGCTCACAGCGCCAGCTAAAATAATCATTTTAATCAAAATAAATGTTTTCGTTAACAGGTATTGGAAACTATCGCGTGAATAATAAATATCTGCGTCAAGACATGTGAGATGCTGATGGTCTCTACTTTAAAACGAGTTTAACATCGGAATGTTTACTATTTATCCAATACAAAAAAAAAACAGGCTGTAAATTTATATTGAACAGGAGTGACATCTTCGTTTCGTTTGTACAAACATGTTCAACATCAATGAAGAATCAAGATTCAATTATACACTAACTAAAGGGTTTAGGTGATTCAGGAATAAAGGGCGAAAGTGGTTCTCAGTAGAAGCCCCGAACCCAATCCTTCTACCAATTAATAAAAAGGCCCATCAAGAACAGGGAAACAATTTTGTGCGCACAGTTCAGTCCATGAACTGAAAACGTCTCTTAATAAATTACGTAGCTTTAACACTCTCACAATAATATTATTGTCGCTTACTTCACTTCCTGATACGTCTCCAAGTGCTACTGTTTATTGTTTAATTTGTATTGCTTTTTGTTCGTTTCTTCTTGACTACCTTCGAGTTCACAGTGACCTGCTTTTGTCAAAGTGATTTTTTTGCACCATTGTAATTAGTAACTCCGTTTACGATAAATTTTACTTTATGTTTTTTGTTTAAGTTAACAATTTGACTTCTACTGAAACATTCATGTTACAACGTTTGAGATATTTCTTCGCCTTTCATAGTTTGCTCCGAAAAATCATGTTAGTAATAACTCATTAAAGAAACGAGTGCATATGATATGTACATACGTAACTCTCACTTGTTTTAGCAGTTTACATTAGTAATGAAAAAGTCAGTTGAAGGATGCGGCCAAATTAGCTCATGAATCAGAAACTGTGAGCTGAGAGCGCAGGAGACAACTCTCTCGGACGAGGGAGTTCTATAAAAGCATTATTATACGATGCAAATCTATCTGGTAACAGAAGTGTCCTACAATTCCATGTAGTCGAATTTAGGCCCGGGCTGTGATTACACGACTGGATGAGGAAAGAGGACCAGAAAAGAGTACTCCTTTTAAAGAGACACCAACTCACCGGAGTCGGGGTCGGAGGCGTGAAGTCTGGTGAGCAGCCTCGCACCAGGCGAGTTCTCCGGGACGTTGACGCGGTACGTTGCTCGGTCAAACTGAGGCGGGTTGTCATTGGCGTCACTCAAGACGACTCTGACTTCACTGGTGCACCACCACTCAGGCTTCTCCTCGTCTGTCACGCGAACCTGAGCGCCACAAAACGTAGTGAACTGGTTTCCTTCAGTTGACTTCTGGCTCCAAGCAATCATGTACAGCGTGACTTTGCACAAATTTCAAATAATGTTCAAATAATTGCCAACGTTTATCTTTCAATGGGAGACAATTCTGTTGAAACGTGTTCTCTTCGGAGTTAGGAAAACTTTCATGATTAGGAACAAAATTTTAGCAGCCACATTTTGATGCACTATTCGCTAAAAGATCTTAATGTCCAGGACATGTTTTGAAAAGACCAACTTCAATTATTGTTTTTTCAATGGTATTTTCTGCGGATCCTGGCAATTTTAACTGTTTAGGAATATGAAACTTCAATTTTTAGGCTTCGATAAGTTCGAAAGAATCATAAAAAAATAATAAATGCGCTTCCCAAGCATGCAAATTCAGAAGAAGCTATAAGATGAAACGAGATCCCCAAAATTCAAATAAATTCCCTGACTTTTCGCACGAGGCGCCCTGGAAACGGCATCACTTGGAAGATCAGCACCTCGAACCGCTCCGCCGCACCTGAGTTATGCGCGAGGCATGCAAAATAAGATCTACGCCAACCTACATGTTCGCGCTTTCCATCTGAAGACACGGAATTTCTTGCAGGTCTTTCGAAGTGAAATTTGAACAAAAATAACAGAGTAAAGGGCTGTGAAAATTATTTTTAAGCCTGCAAACACAACGTGTTCAGTAATAATTTGGAGTTAATCAGAAAAAAATCAAATGCAACGCTATTAAAATCATTATATATTTTCAAGGCAAAGTACGTGCAATATTCGACACCATGTTCTATTTTTCAGGGTTTCGTCAAGAATATACTGAAATTGAAATTTAAGTTTCCCTCAACGTTTCTTCTAAATGACCGTATACAAATTATAATCATAAAATAAAATCAGACATGAATCAGGGATCAAATTGATTTATTGACACAAGACGGCATAGTTCCTGAAGGAAGAGCACAACACAAGAAGAATCTACGATATGCGCCTTCAAAGGAACTATCTCATTCGAAATATGATCGTTACTGCAGTGCGGGTGAGCTCGCTGAAATAGAAGACACGCAAATTCTAACTGAAAGATAAAAGTCGACTATTGCACCAAAACCTAATATGGAAAAACAGTCACTTCCATCGATTCAGTCTGAAAACTTGGTTATTGTTGTTCATAGGTTGAACTCGTCAAAAAATTATTTACAAATTTGTAAAAGACACAAAAAATTTACAAATTTATAAGGGGCTAACTCTTATTCACCTTAGCTGATACGCGCAAGGCGTCCCACCGAGCCGGAATGAGTTAAATACCAGCTATCAGCCACGGAATCGGTCTCAGCCCACTGACACAGCCTGCCTTTCTAGGGTCGTAACTGGTACGTCGGACTTATTGTTATGTCCCCCCCCTCCTATCTCGTTATCATGAGTCATTCGCTCAGCTTTGTGTGGGGCGTCCAGCCTCCATTCCATGACTGAGGCAAGAAAGAGAAAGAATAGTGAAAATGGAATGAACAAACCCAGATTCCCAGGGTGTGTTTGAATGAGTTTCTCTCTTTGAAGGAGCACAAAACGACTGAGTTTCACAACCAGTCGAGTTACGTGTGTTTTACCCTCGCTGTTCAAACTTCATACTATCAAACCGCAGAACACCCTTACAAAGGGCGACAAACAAATTCTTATTATTTTCCAGCGGATCAGAATGGCTGTCTCCCAATGTTTGCAACCTCAGCAGCCTCCCCCCCAGCGAGAGACGGAGTTCGTGTTGACGTGTATGAGGCTCATAATTGCAACATAAGGAAGCAATCATGCTCGGCTCTCGTCAGTTCGTCTCATTAGCCGCTAATGCGTACCAGGGCAACCAATGATCAACGCGATAGATGCTCGAAGGATAGCGCGCTTAATCTGCCGTTGGACTCGCCAACTTGAAGAGATCACAGTTGCGATAATAATAAAAATCTGGAAAAATAGCCGTTCATGGTTGTAGGAATAGACACTTTCATTTCATTTTGAATCGGAAAAGTTTATTACACTTAAATCATATTTCAGTTAAGTTTCGAAACAACAATAAAATGGGTTTTATTGAATTGCTACTCGCTTAAACCATCACGTGATAACGAGTAGTTACGTTATTCCGTCACAGCACTCAAGGCTCTAGAAAAAACCATGGTAATGATCTTCACAATTGCTTTCATCGAGAAATAAACAATAGTACTTCAAGACCACTCGTTAAATTGATAAAACTAACACAACAAGGACATAACCCAATTCAGGTATTTCTCTTTTAAATAATTAAAATGAGTCGCACAAAAACAAACACGAGTTCAGATGATACATGCAAGATATTCGGCTTCGTTCATTTCGTGCTTTGATGTGCAAATGATACGTAAGCCAACAAGGAAGAAAAAATCGAGACAGAGCGAACTTGACATCTTTTGATTTGAATTCACAGCCCGATTTGAATGAATCTGACTCGTATATGTAATTCTAACCGAAAGTGAGGGGATATATTGCTTGAGGGTAAATTAATTTCGAAAATAAGAGTTTCCATTATTGTAAAGTATCATGTATTAAGTCTTCACTGGCAGCCATTTTATAACAGTAAAAGTCTTGTAGTATTTAGAATCATATTGAACAGACGGAAAATATTTTTTGGTGGCTGGAGATGACGTTGAAGTTAGTTATGAACGATCTAGACCAAACCAAACCTCATTAAAAGTTCCTTTTCTTCTCTGAAGCTAATTAGTTAGCAAGCTTGGGGCTCAGGAAAAAAGTCCAAACTTTCAATAATAACCGGTCCTTAGTTGGTAATTCTTAATTAGATGGCAACTTTCACTAAAAGCAAGCGTTGAAGCAGCAGGTCTTCGTGATGAAACTCATTTGCATTCATTCTGACAGTCGCCAATGAGACGCAAGTTGTCTCGCGTCAGCTGACAAAATTCTTCACCAAGCCTATTTCGTTAAAGTGAAAATCTTCGGCCGCAAATGAAAACTGACGTAGCTGCATTGTTTTGCATATTTTTACGGACATTATTAAGAAAATATTTAAATGATGTACTTATGCTCCTGCACCAGGAAGAATTGTATCGAGGTAACTAAGGAAATCGAGGAGACCATGGCTTGAAATATCCGGCATGAACGGTGAATTCGAAGCCAACTCATGAACAATAGTACAAAAATGCATTGTTTTATTTTACAAAAGAATAAATTTCTTTGACTAGGGCACTGATTTAAGTTTTAAGTCCAGGAACCAGTATTTTTATGACAAAAATTTTAATCGGATCAAAAAATGACTGCTCAAACCACATCGATCGCTATAATCTGAAGAATAATACTGAAAAGTAAATAACGTTAGAAAAAGCTGTAGAGGGGAATTGGAAGCAAAAACAACATTTCAAATTAAATGCTCTTCTCTTATGGCTTCCTAGAGCATTCTTTAAAATCGTTTTCGTTTTTGTAACAATGGTTCAAAACTGAATTAAGTCAAGCTGCATCAAAACTAATTTCTGGTGTATTTCCCAACCACTACATCAATTTGAATATTAATAATAATTTTCTTCTCAAATTCTTCTTCAGAAACGAATTTCAGATGGAGGTTTATATGAGTGAATTTTAACGAGTAGTACTTGAGAATGACCTGAGCTCGGTAAGGGCGGTAGCTAGCCACAACAACCCTGAAACAACTCCTGGTACTCACTGACAGCGTTCCCCATTTCCCCGCTCTCAACATCGCCGTGGCTGGTATCAAAACATGACCGGCGAGAGAAAGGCGATAAGTATTTTTTAACACTATGACTGCGACGTGAGCCACATTTGGTCACTGATGGAGTTTTCCTTCTGCTACTGACCAACCAGTAGTGAAAAATTCAATTTTTTGAAATAATCAATCGATGCTGAATCAAAACACGGTCCAGTTAGTGTTGATGTTATTGCAATTACCTTTAAATTAAAATTGAATTTTGAACTTCAGTTTTGTGCCTCCCTTTATACATTCGTGAGCCGAGCCGCGTAATAGCGCTCGTCGCGTCTGAGCAATCTCATTTTGACTGAGCTTTCCCCGCCGATAGCACCGGACTAGCGAGCTCCGACCCCCAGTAAACTACTCGAAACGTTTCAGCCTTTCTACCCTACCTGACGACAAAGGTAGCTCCAGGGCGGAACTTACAGTTTTACCTGCCGCAGCCAAAGTGTAAAGTGAGCATTGGACCTAAGCTTATAGAGTCAGGGAGGAATTTGGAATCGATAAAAGAGTCGCGTTGCATAAAATGTATTCCTGTGAAATGAGAACTTATGAGAGGGTGAATTGGGATTCACGCGAAACATTTCAAAATTTATCTTCTTCAGACAATCAAGTAAATATTAACGGGCATAGTACAGGAAGTAAAATATGCCACTGAGAATATTCATAAAACCTAAATTTAAACGAAACTTCGTGGTCTATGCAAGGAAACTCTCTCTGTTTGAAAGCGCATTCGGTGGAGAAATACCTACGCAAGTATGACCCCCAAAAAATAAGTTCCGTAACTATTCACAGCAAACACAACATTGAGAACTTTCTCGAGTGGCAGGTAGGTCACAAAAAATAAGAAAGAACTGCATGCTAATATCTCTCCAAGAACCATCGATCGTCTCAAAACATCTACGACCTCATCTTCAGAGCGCTCAAGCTTTAGGCTTTATTTCAATTTTGTATTCATTGCAAGGGATGCAATAACCTGACCTCTTTCTCTCAATGAATGCAATCCAAAGAAGCACTCGAATAAATTCGCACTCACTAACCTTGATGGAGTAGAATCGGTGCTTCTCCCTGTCGAGGCGTTTTAGGATAGACAAATTCCCGGAGTTAGGATCGACCGCAAATCTGTTGGAGCCTGGACCGGAGATGTGGTAGCTGAGTCTGGGGTGCAAGTCTGCGTCGTAAGCATCGATGCGCATGAGGAGCGTGCCTGGCGTGGCTGCTTCCGACACAGTGTGCTCGTAGTAGGGCGTGCGGCACACCGGTGGGTTGTCTGGTGCGCACAGCGAAATCCGCCATAAAAATTGCTCGGGGATTAGGTGATGAATCGATTCAAGTCAATAAAATTCAGGACTTGGTGCGAGGAAAATTTTTACTTCTATTGCTTGATGTTTTTAGCGAGCGTGTTCTCCAATATGAGTACAACTTACATTCGCTTCTAATATTTTTCTACGTAAAATTTAAGGGTGGAAAAAATTCATAATTGAGCAAAGTTTCTGGTGTACTCAAAATTCGATCAGTTATCTATGCAAAATTGTGTAGTCATATGCAAATCTTCACACATTGCGCTCCAAAAAAGGAAAACTGAAACTAAATAATTTGTGTGTGCGCTCGTACAAGGATGAAACCGAATGCTGGATGACGAACTGTTGTATTTGTAGATATGAATGTAATTGAGTAACAAATGATGGTTAATACTAAGTTTAGATAAATAAGTTTAGACAAAAAATCTCAAATAGCATATTACACAACACGTTTAAACAAGTGATAATTAGTGGGAGAGACATCTGAAGAATGTGGAGGATGTGGCAAAAATTCCTTATTCGGATTTAGCTCCTTGTCGATGAGGTGTGAGGTTTTGCATTATTGTAAAGCAAAATTGGTTCGTCTCTATCCCCCCCTACGCTTCTTGGCTGCTTCTTCTTCAATTTTTCATGCATGCGATCAATCTCTTGATTGACAATACGATGCTGCTGTTACCGCATTGCCTTGCTTCAAGAATAAAATATGAATCACTCCCTTTACTCGATAATGACTCGAAATTGTTCGGTTGTTAACATATCCATAAGATATGGAGTAGTGATTTTGAATAAATTTTTGTCTGGGATAAAAAATACCTAAGATTAACAATATGCATACAAATAATCAGGCTTGTGTATAGTTAATAAAGAAATCTACTCTTAATATATTTCGTGTGAGACAACCTGATACACGTGAATCTGTGAGGCCTTCAACTAACAGGAATGATTTTGTGTCTGGATAACATCACCTCAGTTTAAACCTCGTGAAAAAAACAATGAAATGAATTAATTATCAATTTTAAACCCTGCCATGAGCTTGGCGTAGAACACTCCCATCCTTACCATTTACATCAGTGACGATAACTTCTATCTTGCTCTGAGATGAGAAGAGTCCGTCAGAGACTGCGATTTCTAGGGCATAATTGTCTTGTTTTTCTCTGTCGAGTTGTTTTTGGACCATCAGTTGGCCTGAGGCGGAAATGACGAAATCCTGCCTCTCATTGCCGGCCACGATGAAGAACTGGCGGTAGGCGGCCTCTGCGTCCGAATCCGTCACTGCGATGTCAGACACCACCGAGCCAACGACCGCGTCTTCGCTCACTGTCAAAACAGCCGGCGAAATTACAGAAGCAATTGGGGAATACCGCTTCAGTTAGTGTCTAAAGACCCCTATTCTTGTCCAGAGTCTCGAATTTTGTTCGTGGTTGAAACAGCCAGAAAAATTGCGAAAAGTAAATGATCGTAGAATCAAGTGGAATTTTTACGAATACTGTGGTGCTTGATTTGTGAAGGACGCTAAAATTTGCTCGTGCTGCATGAACTAAAAGTGGAATTTTCACAGGGTACGAGATGTGTTATGCTTGGGTATTTCGTGCGAGGAAATGTGCGCTCCGTACTCAAACAGTGAGGATAACATAATATAAAAATAATACGGATGAGTTTCACTCCAATTTTATCTCTCCAATCAATCCTGGATTAGATTCTACAACTTGAAGCAGCATATTTGGGTATAATGACAGCCCTGTCCATAACAGACTCACATCAATGTCTTCTGAAGTAAATTTCACTCATTAATGTTTCGATTAAACTGCCATTCACGGAATCTAGATGTAAAACACATAACGAGGTTAATATCCACTCTTTTATATTCATTCGATAAAAAAAAATTATTACCAACATCGCACATCGCAGTACTTAAATATCAAATTTAAGGGCAAATATTATTCCAATTAAAATAATCTGTAAACTGAATCCATGAAAAATCTTTCAAGAGATGGACAGTAGTTTAAAAGCTGTTATAAAATGGCATGAATTCGTTCACATAGATTAATAAATCATGGGGATCAGATGAAAGCTACGCGATCATAGAAACCTCATTAAAACTCTCTTGTGGAGAAAATTCGATAAGACCTAGCATCTCATCGAGTTCATCCTGCATAATGGACTTTTAACCGCTTTTGAGACTATCCGCAAGTCCAAGAGACGGAATTCTAAAATTCACGTCTGAAATAGGCCGGATTCCTAATAAAAACCAGCATCAGAACTTGATGTTTTTGCCCCAAAAAATTAAACGCTGAAATAAAAAAGTTGAATTGAAGGCTGACCGGACTCGAGACGTAATAAGAAGAGCAATAATGTCCTTTTGAGGATCCATCTTTTTGGGGCTTACGATTGTTAGTGGAGAGATTTTATTGCTCAGCCATAAGCCGGAAGGTCGAGAAAGAACAAGCGGGAAATGTTTCTTTTCGTAGACGCTGATAGAAATGTTTAAATAAAGTGTACAAATAAAGTGGAATGAGGTTATTTATGAAAGGCAAACACTTTTTTCAGGGATTTTCCTAGATCTCATAACTGAACAACCGGTATATAGTGGTTGAGTGTTGAATTCAGTGTAAATAATAGTGATAACAGGCAATCCACAATGATAAATTTCGTACGAATTACATCTCTGCTCTAAATAAGAATAACTTAACGCGTGTGTTAACAACTGGAGAATTATTGAACTTCTGGCTTGATAAATGTAACTTGAACACTTGAACATGTTGTGAGTTCATTTCACATTTTTCTCACTTCACTCTTGTGTAACGAGTTGGTAACACTGAAGAGCTTAGCATCATTCTTGGTCTGTTCACTCAATTTAACTCGTCAGTATTTACATACTGTTGCCTTGGTAAGGATGTGCAAATACATGTGGAAGTCTACATAGATAATACTAATTTTGAGCTGCTTATATTCGTGAAATTATTAGGCTCTCAAACACTATTATAAATAAAAGGCTCATTAAATGATGCATCTACCTTTGAGAAAATTAAACCAAGTTTTGGTGTCACTTCAGACCAATACTTAGATAATTTTTCAAGTAGAGTAGATAAATATACATGTACAGTATATCACTTGATTTTGAAACTGAACACATGTACAACGTTCAAGCATTGATCTTAAAGACGTTCTATAAGTCGCTGAAAGATTTCCATTGAAGTTCACCTTCAAGAAATGAATATCTCACGGACTGATAGGTTATCCAGGTTAATTTGTGCCCGATCTTGGAAAAATCTAAATTTCTGTTAGCGTTTTAACGCGGGATGATCTTAGTGGAATCTGCTCGTGGAAGAAAATTGTTCATCATAATAAAAAGCTTGCACTAGCTTCTATAGCTCAGAAAGGGGCTCATTGTTTACACGTAGACATCTAAATTCGTTAATAAACCGGATCAACTGCTATACCAAAACACAAAAAGCCTGCATTCCTATCACGTACAGATGAATTAAAAATTGTTGCATATGACTCTAATTGGAACTGCATGGCTGATTGAACGATGTATTTCAATGAATGATTGACGGGTAAAAACATATTAGAATTACCTCATGTTCGTAAATCTTTATCATGTAGTGTCAAGTGAAAAATGTGAACCAGATTTATTTAACTTTAGATTTTGACATGATCTGTGAAAGCACGCCATGTCATCTGGAGTTGTTAACACACAACAGTTGGGTGCCCCGACTCTAGTGTAACGACGAACTTCGCCTGTGTCTGATGAAACAACTCAAAGTTTGTCTATGGCAGATGGAGTAGCAAAAGAAATAGATGCTAGAGTTTTGGCAAATGTTCTTGAACTTATATTGTTGCGAATGAGGCAAGTCAATAACTTTATGCTTGTGGTTTACAACTATCTGTTTATTTAAATATGAATTCACAGACAATTGGGATTTAAATTAAGATGCAAGACGAGAATAATTCATTAGGAGTTCATGCAAATGAAGAATTACAATTATGCGTTGTCATAGACGGAAATTTTATAAAAATTTTAACAGGTGGAAAATGAGGTGATGCAAGAAGTTGGGGCATTCAATTCTCCACGTCTTGTGTCACTAAAAGTAAAAGAATTAATGAGATGAAGCATTAGATGAAACGTCTAGTCTAGCAATAGAGGCATAGGTTAAATGAAGTAAGAAAGAAATGCGTAGCAAGAGGGCAAGAATTGAAGAAAGAATGTCAATGTCATCCATGAAGTCGGAAAAAGTTCCCATGACAGCATTACTGCGTGTGCAATCAAGTCCAGAGCCAAAACTTGGAAGTTGAGTGCGTCGCGAAGTTCCTACAAACTCCCGTTCAACGCCCATCATACGCATACATGTGTACATGTATGCGTATGATGGGCGTTGAACAGGTCGGGAAGATATGAAGGAAGTGAGAAGTGGTGAGACAGGGAACAGGCGGGTTGAGTGGGCTGCCATGCAGAATGAATTCTGGAGCATTTTAGCATGGGAAAATGAGATGACAGCGCCTAGTGGTAGTAGTAGTAAACAAACATCGGCATCTACGGATGCTTTATTTCCAATTGAAGCATGAAATATATCACCTTTTACATTGGTTTTTCAAATGACTTATAACTAACACCAGGACGCCATGACGCTTTCCCCCGGTCGAAGACCGGTACCCATTTCAGACACCTGGGTCGAGTGGGGTATTGTGCTTAGAATTTTTCTCCTATACTCAACAGAGAAAATCGCCAACAGCGCCGAGACTCGAACCCGGGTCTCCCCGCACGGAGTCAGGTCCGCTACACACACGGCTATGACGAGCAGTAGAATCAATGATGTCCATAGCGTAATAAACCGGGCAGTATTAAACTGAAGTAATAGTGGATGCAACGTTTGATCAGAGTTTACGCAAACATGAAAATAACCTGAGAGAAAGTAAAAAGTGTAAATGATGTGAGGGGGCAAGTATTAACTTGTTGCATGTGCGATTGTGCATCTGCCTTGTGACTTGATTTTTTTCCTGGAAATGCACGCGAGAGGGGGAAGCACTTGGTATATGTGAACAAGCTGGAGTTGTCAGGCTTAGACAAAAATTAGGTACATAGTTTTCGCAACCCCTTGAGACAGAGTATCTGATTTCAACTTTTTTTTGAAACCTGTGAGAGTATTTCTACTGACTTTCATCCACTTCTCTTTAATACGGCTGTTATAACCTTCATTAGTAAAAGACCGTGAAATACTGGAGCTGAAAGCAAGATCCGATTCCTAGCAGGGAAATGAAGCTGTAACTTACATTTTTGACAAATGCAGAAGATGATCGTAATTAAAACAACAACAGGATCATCTTTTCATATGTTTATGTTAAACTGCGAGGTATTTCAACAAAAACCTATGAACGTAATTTCATTGGATTCCAAATAAATACTGCAATCGATGACACTTTTCTTCCCGGCAGGCAATTATGACCGGCCAAAGCGATTTATTCAGACGTCAGAAGCAAATTACGTTATCCGGAATAAATCTTTACCGTGAGACTCGGTGCTAATTTTCATGATTAACTCTGAGCGCTAGCACGTTCCGTTTCATTGCAGTAATCTTTCCTGTGATGACCAGCAGAGCGTGGGTCAGCTGCGATCGCCGAGTTTAAATTGGAAACAAAGCATAGGAAAATGCATTGCATTTTAATCAAGGAAGATTTTAACGCTGATTTTAAAAAATGAAGTTAATGATGCGGATTGGCTGCATTATCTAGAGAAGCACACATGAAAAAAGAGCAGAAGCCAAGCTGCACAGTGAACGAGAAAGGTTGTAATTTAGATAGCCAAAAAGTGCATTGAAAGCAACAATCCAAATAGCCATGGTAATATTATTGCGTTTGATCAGAAAATACCGTGAGAAAGGTGGTTCGTATCAATTTGAGTTTGTAATGACTATATTTTAGTTACCACTGAACTGTATTTCAAGCATTTCTAGCTCAGTTACCGTTAAAATTCCATCTAGTCATTCGTGTGTTCAGTAATTTTAAGATGTTACTATGAAAATAATATAAGTAAAGAGTAGCTCCTGTTCCTTGATGTTATAATCCTTTACACTTTAGTAGAAGGTTGTGTACTACCTCACTTGCCCCAGAGGAAGCAAACTGCGCAGGCAGCATTTCCAGGTCTTACATGTTGAAGTAATTTCAACGGCATGTGAGTGGCATTTCAAGAGCTCAAATAGACAAGTGTGAAATAGATTGTAACTTGAGAAATACAAGCTGTAATGCGTCTCTAAACTGCATATTAGTGAACTGTTGTGCTTTAGTGTTTAAAACTCATCCTTGTGTGTGCTAACCGGGGATGCGGAGTCGGAGAATTAAATTTACGACTTCTACTCTGACTCCACCTTTTTCACAGTTTTTGCGATGAATATTTTATTTCTTAATAATTGCACACAACCAATATACAAGTTTTTATACATTCTTTCTTTATGAATTACATTTAAATTGGTAATATAACTTCAAAAATCAAGGTTTAATATTGTATACATATTACAGGTACGTGCCCTCTGAGTAGGTAAGGTCGGCAGTGCCTACACTGAAAGTACAAAGCAGCAGCAAAAGTTTTTTCTTTAACTTTGGATGCACCAAATCTAATGTAATTATAAATGTTGATCCAATTACTATGCTCGAAATACCAAAAATGTTGATAAATGTGTAACTAAGGTATGCATGATTTACACTGCCGTTTGTTTTCAGAATCTGCACTACGACGAGTAACAATGCAGTACAGGTGTCATACCATTGCTCAACACCGTATTATATTCCAGCTATAGGCAAAAGTTGTTCTGCTTTTGTCTCAGCAGGCCTGACGTTTCTGGTCCGCTTTGTATGCAAATAAAAAACACTTTTAGCTGCTTTCTATGTAATATTTTTGTTCTAATATTTTACCAAATACTTTATACTTTCTTATTCGAATAAACTCGAATTTTCTATTTATTTGTATTTTTGGTGCAATTTGGAACGTTCAGCAAGAAATTTCGCACTATCGCGTGAATATGCAACAACCATTGCAGCTGAGGCAGTGCATCGCTCTCAGCTACAACATGAGTGTGACTAAGTCAGGTTTTTGTTGTTGTTGTTGCGTTATTATTTTCCCTACAGCTGGTTGAAATCTAATTTTAATTTTTTCATGTATCCCAATTTCGTCATTGACTATCTTAAAACGTTTTCAAATCTTCCTTGCGATGAAGTAATTAATAAAATAATGTCGGAAGCAAATGGTTTTTCAGTTTTTAAACTTACAAAAACATAGTTAAAAAAATCTCTATATTAACGTATACTTACGCAAAGGCTTGAGAGTGATTAGAAGATAAAAATAAAACATGACAATGATATAGAGAAAGGCAATTTAATACTGAAAGAACCAAACACCATTCAAGGTATACCATTAGGAATGCGCGGAAATTTTTATTATTAATGCATGTTAACATGACCTAAAACTAGGAAGTAAACAAAACAAAGAGATCAATTTGAAATACATGAGTACTACGCACATCTGAAAAATCAACTAATAAACCAGTTATCAACATTAGAATTGGCTAGTTACATTTTCACCATCTACAGTGATAACATAAGCTGAAGGCTAAAAGTCTTCAGTTACCAGAACATAGTTTTAGGTTTTGGCAAAGACGACTCATTTTCATAACATAACCTATATGAAGACAAAGAATCTTTATGATCATAACATAATTTTTGGTTTCTGCAGAGACCTGTCATTATTGATCAATACATCATTGCATAACCTGGCAAAGATCGTCATATGGAAGCACTGATACAGAGTATGGACACATTACGAGCGTACAGAGTTGCTACTTTGTATGTGAGTACAATGTTTGCATCAGCAGGGCTGCCCTGCAAGTAACTTACAACGCAACGCAATTATTACTAGTTTCTACTTCCTATGTTTTATTCAAGGGGAAATAAACGGGACAGAAATAAACAGAATAGATGTGCTATGCTTTCAATGACTAATTCCTACTTTTCAACTATAAATATGCTTCACCACTCTTGTATAAAAATTTTATTTCGTACATGTATGTCAGATATATGTATACGAACTCACCATGACTAGAATTCATTGACAGTACTAGATAATAGGCATAAGTGCGCTCTTTCGTATTTTGAACAAAATGATCCAGAAAAAAATATTTCGTTTTTTTTAGTTAGGTATTTCAACTCTATTTATGTACTTTTGATTTAAAACAATTATAAATGAATATCAGCAAAAATTAGAGTTGAAGGCGCAAAAATACAGTGACTCCGACTTCGACTCCACCACATCCGAATGAACGACTCCGACTCTACCACATTTGGGACTCCGACTCCACCCTAAAACATGCAACTCCGGCGACTCCGACTCTGTAACCCTGGTTCTAATCAAGTCAAATGAGAGCATTCTTTTCTATGACCTAGTAGTAAGAAAGTATAACTTCAGAGACAGGCTCCAACAGCATACTTGCGTAGAGTTACTCGGAACTTACTCCTCAACATCCAGACTCGTGGAACGTGTATAAAGGCAAGAACAGAATGAGTGGTGCACTGGTGACCCAGGCTGCACATAGAGCCAGGCAGGACTACGGTTGTGGACCGCATTCAATTTCCAGTCGTATTTTTGATTCACTTCATCATCAAGTGTGTATTTTACAACATCGGACAGAAGTTGCTTGGCAACCTAGGCTTTTTTGACGACAAGTAAGACTATGGAATCAATGTACCGAACTGTATTATTCCTTCAAAACTCCTTTGCAATTTACGTTCGAGAAAAATGCTTCTGATATGTTTCAGCACAAACAGTAATTTAAATTACCGTTCGCGATTACATGAACTCCCTGGTCACGCTCCTCAACTTCACACGTTTTGAACACTCGATGGAGCACATCGAGTTATCGCAATCGTACTGAAAGCTACTCAGGTACCTCATCCTAACCGATTCATTTTCCACCCCTGGAAATTAAAACATACTGAGAAAATTTGAGCCACACATACCTAGACATACAATTTCTGATGCCCGAGCGTTGTGAAAACTATGCAGATGGAAGATATGGTGTATTTAATGGCATACCTTTAGAATGAAAAATTTAAACCCATTTAAAATTCTGACTGCATAATTTCTGCATAACTCGTTGAACAGTATGCTTCAATAATGGTCAAGGATAATGACGATGACATATTAAGAACCTTAATCGATTGGAAACATGAGCACGTACTGTAGAAGGGTAATGAAAAGTCTGCACTGCATTAAGGGTGGTGAAGAGGGAACTGACGCGATGAAAACAAACTAGGCCAGACTATTCTTGGCATGAGTAGGCTAGATTAGACTTAATTGAATCACATTAAGTAAGATTTGACTAGATTACCCTAGATCGTCTACTAAATTAGAAGTAACTAAACTAGACCACATTAGACAAGCCTAGACCATTTAGACGAGAGTAGACTAAGCTTAACTGTGTTAGGCTGGACAAGAAAGGTAAAGTGAACAAAATTTAAATTGTCAGAGGGAATGAAATCATAGGTAGCGTCGCTTATTCAAGGAATTAATCGGAATGCGTTAAGGGAAATACCGAGGGGAAGTTCAGTTAACAAACGTTGTTAAGACATTGAAGAGGCTCGTTTTCGTTGTAAAACTTCTGTTCTGCAGAAAGTTTTTCTAAGCGCTTAAGAGAATGAAGTTTTAATTGCCCGAACTTCTGCTTTAATTTTTCAGTTCATTTGCAGTTACGCTTTTATGAAATCGCTAAATGATTCAGAAGATATTGGTAATTTTTTTGCCGTAGTAACTGAAAACTTATAAATAACGCTCTTCCATTGAACGATTCATAAATGGATGCTGTTTTTCGAAGTGCTTAGTCTAAAGAAAATGATCCGGGGGAATATTAAACAGGTGTATCTTGAACTTTGCAGACGATTCATTATTTTTCACAGAGGGGAAACGCTTATGATCTACATATATTCTATTCATAGATACTTCTCAACCTCTGACATTACAAAAAATCATCAAATAAACTTTCCTGGAATAGAATTGGGAATTACACAATTTTCCCCACAGTTTTTGCATTTTTATCCAAGACATTTTCGATTTTCTCAGAACGTTAGAATGCACTGCGATAAAATGCCTGACATTAAATATGCTCTACAGTACGCCCGTCTATTGTTCGACACTCGATCACTTCAACAGTGTTGTGCCTCAAGGCTAAAAATACAAGCCAGACAAGCCTGGTCTACTTGACACAGCAAACGAAAACGCGCACCGGCTCCGAGCGGCGGGGACTGAAACACAGAAATGAATAACCGCCGCACGACGGGCAGTTCCGCTGCTCATCAGTCGCGTGCCAAGACTTCCAGCAACGCGTTCGCACCACCACGATGATGAGCTTTAGACGTCATCACCATCTTTACACAAACTCAATTCATGAGTGCAAGCTTTAGAAATTTCCTGTAAAAATATCTAAGCGCGATAGAATAATTATTAGGAAAATTAATGCAAAACTCATAAACTGTGTTTTCTTTTCTCCTGAAGCATCTATTTCTTGATCAGTGAGTTAAATTAAGCCATGAGATGAACAGCATCGGTGCAGGGCGCTTGAGGTTCGACACTCGCTACATGAAAGTGTTTGAACTAAAAATCAGACCGCCGATTTTAGTGCGTTATTCATAAGACCTCACCGTATCTAATCTAAGTGAATCACGTTTTAATGAATCGTTTCGTTGTCTGTTCTGTAGTGCAGCTTACGTGAACAGTGTTATTTTCAAATGTAATCATGCCAGGTATTAGCTATCAACTGGTGTCCTGCTTTTCATTTCAACTCGCACGATTTATGTATGTACCTGCACCCAACGTATTACACACTATTTCTTAAATCATTATCAGCAATGTCTCAGCGAGCGCAATGTAGAGCAAAAACGTGAAAATAATTCATATGATATCCGTTAAGGCCATCACAGTCATATCCATCATCCAGGAAATTATAAATACGTTTAGTGCGCCTACACATCGTCATCCCTGCATTGCACAAGAAATTCCGCAGTAGCCTGTAAATCTCATTTCATAATAGCGATGAACTTTTCAGGCCTATACTTGATCAAAATTTGTCCCCTTAGAATGTTTTCCAGAAAACACTATTCTAGATGATTTTCTACCGAATCTGTAATTAAGTGAGATCACAATGAAAGAAAAATTGTTTATGTAAAATGAACAAAAAAAGAGCTACAAGATATCTGAGAAAATTCTGCTCTAAATAATATTGAAAATATCAGTTAAATCCCAAACAAATAGATATATTGGAAAGTGTCCATTAGTGAATTTTATTTCCCAAAAATTCAATAGTACACATTTCAATGAATGACATGTTCTCATTTCCCCATTCACACACAACTTGTCACTGCGTTCTGTAACTTCCGATTTATTTCAAGTCTTCACAACACTTGAAATATCTGTAAACATCATATACTCAGGCAGGATTTCCCCAGGAGCCAGAAAGTCATGCTTTCATTCGGCTGAGTAATTTTCACAGAAAAACGGCTTTTGGTTCCCATCCTCCATAACATACCCGAAATTTTGTAATTGCACTGCCTCCCGATTTAAATTCTTTTCAGTAATTTCAGTAACGTCTGTTCGATTCTTTGAGCCACTATATGATTCTCCGAAAAACCGCATAGCCTGTTCTGTCACGAATCCGAATAACCATTTAATTTATTTTTCATTTCATCACTCCCTATCACGGATTTTTAGGACGCTAGTGATAGGGAAGACCTCCTCGAATACCAATACAAAGCATATAAAGAAACACAACGTAAAAATTTTCTCATTTAAGCATAAAACGACGAAATTTCTTTTTGGGACCCTATTTACGCATTTTTCTATGCCAGATACAAGTTTACTGCACAATTGAACGATTTCTTCGATAATTCAGTTGTGAGATCAATTGAGATACCAATGTCATTACAAACATTTTTTAACTTGAATATTTCGGATCTATCGAAGCTTATTTTAAATGCCTTGAAAAACAGAAGTATTATCAGAAAAAAAGTAGTCGAAAACGTAATATGAAGATTGAAGATTGTTCTCAAACACTCTTAAAAAAAGATATTAAATTTGAGACACTTCACTTCGAAACTGTAGCAATTAAATCTACCGTTCAAAAGTTAATGAAGAAAAGGGTCATGTGTGTATGTGTAATGATTTCAGACAGTGTTTTAAAAATAGACAAAATTTTAAAATATGGAGGACACCGCTGGTGTAGACAGCATAGTAAAATAACAAAATACTATACTTCTTCCCGGAAGGTCTTTGATTGTGCAATAATTCCGGAAAAAGGAGTTAGAAAGTTCGGTAGGATTTGCCTACACGTGAGGAGACTCCCCGCATGAGCGCACCGTCCCAATATATTAGAAGGCGCAGTTCTGCCGAAATAAGATTGCTCGCAGCAATCACATAAGTGCTTATATGCATGACATCCCTGAGCGTCCGCGCGTCAGGAGACTCCCTTTCCTTAAAATATGAATCGATTTTTAAAAAATTTCTGAAATTCATGAAAATTTATTAAAAGGGCAAATAAGTGAAGTGAACACTGTAAGAAATATCGTACATATTTTTTCAGCGAGCCAGCTAATAAAAGGCAGATGTGAAAATGAATGCAATAAAAGTACAGATAAAGAAATGCAATTAATTTCAAAACTAAGATAGACAAATTTTCTTAATATTTCATTAAGATTGAAGACGGAAAGTCGTTTATTCTAAAATATCAACGAGAATTGCCAAATTTTAAACAAAACAATTCACTTTTAGTGATGGTAGGAACTGTTAAAGTGAATTAAAAAACATTTTTTGCTCATGAGAAATGATTCAGAGAACATTATCTTCCGGCTTTGTAAAAGTATATTTCCGAAAAAATCACGAATTGATCACTGAAATTTGGTTTATTCACATCTACGACAGAATAATATTATTTCTCTCTATTTTAAAGATGCCAATTTTGATATCAACAAAAATTTTTGGATACCAGTTCGTTATAAAAGAGAATGAACGTATCAAGATACTGATGTTGAAAACTTGTTCAAATGGCCAGATCAAGCGATAAAAAATTGTCCCAAAATCCTTTGGAAATACATTAGCCATTATTTGGGACAATACAGATCCCGTGACGAGGCCGTCAACCTGACGATAAATTTGATCGATAATTTGAAATATGAATCGTTTCCTCTGCGGTCAGAAAGAGTTATAAATTCACCTTTTTTACTCCTGCATACAAAGTTATTGATGCAGTGAATATTTTATACAAAGTATTTTCTACTGCACCAATTGCCGGAACATTGGTATAGAGGAATTAGATAATCAAGCTAGGCATTTAAAGATTCAGCAATAGAAATGTTTCTAGAGTGGATATGAAATCTTTTAAATTCTTCATAGAGAATTCGTTGTTTGTAAAATAAATGGAGGACAATGTCGACAAAATTTGATAAACAAAAATTTTGCAGATTATTCACTGATTAAACTGGATAGACTGAAATATCAGGTTTAAGGATTTTGAGCGGAAAGTCAATTCGCAGCCCGGAAATGAAAGCGTCGTTCATTCTTACGTCGTTCATGATTCTTGCATTTTTGATGTTTTCAGAAAATGTTCAACCTCCCTCCTAAGGCCAATAAAAAATTTTCGCCTCTCCCCACATGAAGAGAAATTTTGACTTATTTAAAATAGATTTTACGTTTTTTAAACGAGGCGTTATCAGCAAGTTCCCGGACTGCTGTAGAGGAAACAATTTTTTTGCTCACCTAGGCCACTTACAGCTCCATTTTCCAAAACGCAGGATTTATAAAAACTGATCTATTAAACTCACTGCTTTTTTCATGCTAGAATGTGTTAACAATCTATTTCCTTAATGTTGTGGAGTACATCCAGCGTTTTTTCTAAATGTCTCCAACAGTGTCAAAATACTTATCTTTCATGTGAGTTTTAATTTTTGTGAATAGGGTAGTCAGAAGGGGCTAAATCTAGTGAATATAGAGAGTCTAGTACGGCGGTGGTAATACTTTTGGTGAAAAATAATGTTTTAATGGCAGCGTGAGCTGGTTCATTGCCGCGAAGCAATTGCCAGTTTTGGGTTTCAGAATTCAGGCGACCTCAGCCGCCTCACAAAATCACTATGAATATTTGAGTTTACTGTGCCACCAGCTGCCACGATCTCGCGGTGAACAAACCCTTTGATGTCAACAAACACGATGAACAAGGTCATCGTCGCGTTTTTTATCTGCGGTGCATTTATTGGTCTCGGTGATCGACGACTTTTCCACTGTGACGACTGCTGTTGGTTTTTGGATCATGGCCATAAAACCAGCTTTCATCACCAGTTATGGCCCTTGGTATTAAGGTAGGGTCATTTTCAGACACTTGATGCAAGTTCGCTGCTCAAATATATCAGTCATCATAAAATTCGCCACTAAATGTCAACTCACGGTTACAAACACACGGTTACAAAACGCAACCTCACAATGCAAAGAAACTACTCAGCTCACCGATTTTTCCGATATTACGTGATCACACACTGGCAACCCATCTTGTTCTGTCACGTCAAACCGCGCCATGACGATTACAGTCAGAGAGCTTTCTGAGACGACCTAGTGTAGATAACTTTGTTTAATATCGCAACATCCTTTCTTTTATCTAAGCCAGAGATGTTAATTGAATAATCTTTTTCAGAGAGTTTTTTCTACATAGCACAATAAATCCTAGGAACTAGGAATAGGGCATATGAGATTACCACTAAATGACAGGTAATGGCATCGAGAAGATGAATTGTCCACATCATTTTAGAACAAATATTTTAACATCGAGAATTTTTAGTCTGACATTGCTGAAATTCTCAAATAGTCACTATTAAAAAAAATGTATTTACTTTTCTGTCTAAAGTTATGGTTACGTGCGCAACGTCCATTTATAGGCTCGTAGAATGAATACATTGAAGCATGCCATCTAGTCCATTACTCACAGATATTTGCCTGATGCGTATTTACGGGTGTATTTTAGAAACCGTTGGAAAATCGCTTCATATTCGAAGCGAAGCCTTCAGCGTACTGTTGCACAGAGGTGTCGCAGACAAGTGCATGTGCTATTGTAGCGAGCGACCTTATATACTCGTTTTGGTGGCCCATCGCGCCAATTATTTGCACCATGCACCCAGCGCAGGAGTATCTCCCGTACAGGTAAACTCCTTACCAAAATATCTAACTCATCATTACATATCCACAGATCATTCACTTAGAAGCGTAAATTTTTCTTGTTTCAATTCTATCTAGTAATAACCCTCGAAAACTCCGTAATTATGAATACTTGTTCGTTTTCCAAAACTGTTCTGAAACCAATGTGCGTGGTTAAAATTTGTATGCAGGGTATTTCTAGAATTATTTTCAGGTTATTGTCGTATTAGTTCGTGTTTTTATAGTTCATTTTCTAATTCAGATTTCGAAATCTTAAAATTTAAGCCCTACTTATTTTTTAAGCACCGGTGATGGGTTTTTATAAATCCTGAACTTAGGAACTTGATATCGTCGATGTTAACGTTCTCACTTCTTTTCATCTATTAATTCACATTTTATTTTAGACTTCACGCCTTCTATTGTTCCTGTATTCATCTTGATTTTACAATTGATCTTTCATTGAACAATCCCATCATCATGTGTCACACGATCACCCACTTCGGCAATAATAATTATTGCCTCTGTGCCCTCACCGCCATACAACGTCCGTCCGAATTCAGACCCTCCGGCTGGCACTGTTTTCTCTCCAACATACACACCCCATAGCATAATATTTTGTTGCCTTACGTTACCCTCACGCCTGACTTACCTTCATAATTAATGTACAAAATTATTGAAACGAATTTTTCAAAATTGTTTGGACATGAGAGAACCATGATATGTGCATGATATTCAGCCCTTCGTCAAAATTCTACATTATTCTCACCTAAAGTAAAGAGTTTTTCATGACACTCTTCAGCAAGCATGCTCGTATTTGCTCGTATTCGGGACTTAAAGGTACTGAATGCTGTGATGAAAGTCTTTCTCGTAAATTCGCAATGCCTATTCCACGTCGTAAACAAACTTCCATTGTCATCTTTGTAAGTGACATCTTGGATTAGAAAGTATAAAGAGCAATGATAATTAATGACTTCATTTTACTCCCGGAATGAGTAGATCAAAAGTGGTGAGGGTAGCAGCGAGGGATCTCTTGGTTCATTCTCACTTCATGTTTCTATATTTGACGGAGCCATGGCGAACATATCATGTTTGCTCCTATGGAAACAAGGCCTCTAGCTGTTCCTGGCTGCTTTTACTTTTTTCCCGTTATAACTGATATCAGAGCTCCAGTACAAAAATTCACCATGCAAAATCGCCTCTAGCTTAGATTATTCACGAGCAGTATAGTAATGCAGTACGTTTGCTGAGGCTTGCAGTCACCTAGCATACATATTTTGTATTTAGAACATTTCATCACAACATAGATATATTGGTTCATATTCTAATTTTTTATAAGCTAGAGCTTTTGCAAGAAAATGCATGAACTAGAATAATTATTCATTTGAAAGAGATAAATGAAACTCTAAAGAAATGAAACTAGCACTGCAATAAATGCCAAAAACTTCCAGAGCAACAACCAAATTTCGTTGACAAATTTTGCTCATTTTGGGTTAAATTACTATCATAAAATAATCATCCATCAAATTGCAATAACTTTCAACCCTAATGATCGAAAATGGAACGCTTGAAGCAAATAAGCAACTAATTGCGTGTTATCTCCACAATACAATGTTTTCACTTGTTCAAAAGTTGCTTAGGTAACTCAATGCTGGAACTAATGAGCGTCTATACGCATTGAATGGATACCTCTGCTAATTAGATGACGGCAGCCATCAAGAGGAAGTTCAATCATTTTGCTGTCAATTTTGGGGAATCATATTTATATAAATATCAAATATCAATAAAAAAACAGATCATACGATAAACTCTACGATATCGTTACTGTACCCTTACAAAAGAGCAGTTGCGTTTCATTATGATCCCTACGAATTACACTGAAAGGAAGGTAATGTTGGAAAATCTCTATAAGTTAGAGTTACACCTGATGCATAAAAGATTTGTGAAATCCTAATTTAAGAGACGCTTCAAATGGAAAATGAACATATTTTCGTACGCTCCGGCATTTCATTTTTCTTTTTTTAAAATGAAATTCCAAATTTTTCCCTTTTTGAATCACATTTTTTTTCCTCAACATATAGATCAAATTTCTCCTCTTAATAATGAAGTTTTCGAGCTCACTTGTTGAATATTGTCACAACATATTGTGTGCTATCATCAAGATGTTTAAGCATGTTCATGTAGAGTACTCTCGTTTCTCAGAATATGGTCGTAGAATAAAATTCATAAGCTGGATAAAATAAAGTTTGCAGGGCATGCTTGGGTTTTAAAACACTAGAGATAGATAAAAACTCGCAAATAAGAGGATATGCAGATGAACAAAGTACAAACGTTATTTAAAGTGGAACATTTTAAGCGAGAATGAATTAATGTTAATGAACTGTTTAGAACAAACTTCTCAGCCCGAAGTTCGCAGGAAAACTTCTGAGGTCGGAACGTTCAGACTGTTAAGCGAAGCACATTTCATATACCAGATTTTAATTCATATTAGTCCACTATATGATCCAGTTGCTTATGCAATGAAGAACGAAAACTTTTCTGCAGTTCAGCATGGATGAAACTCTAAGCAGTGTGTATTGGGTGCCTAATACCGTAGAATTTCTGGCAAATTTTTTTTTACTTCTTAGGTTCAGATGGGGCTCTGCACTGCTTTTATACCCAAAGGCTTTAATGTGAAAAAAATTGTTTTGAAACGCAAAAAAACCTTCTTAGCACCTACGGATTGTTTCGGTAGAGAAAGAGTTGCTGCTGAGTAAAATTCGGTAGCATTAACTTTAAACATGATTTTGCCATGTAGGGACAACCCATCCAAGATGTAAACCTACATACTGTTGAATTTAATACATCACTCAGCTCAGATCTATTGGGCAAACTCGCGCTAGGCGATAAATTACTTCAGCCCTACGGCCGCTGACTATATGGAATAATTTAGTCGGAACACCTTCCCCCACTCACCTTGGAAGATGCGACACAGCGGGCAACTTACCGCGCAAGACCAGGGAAGGTTCGCGGAAGATCGGCGGATTGTCATTGTGGTCGACGACTGAGACCCTCACCGAGACGATGGAGCTCAGAGCCGGCCGTCCGTTGTCTCGAACCTCGACCTAAAATTAAGATTTAAAATTTCTCTCGATATTAAAACTCGATGAGCAAAACTCTGCGCTGCCTCAAACCTCGCCCCAAACTTATTCAAGTTAGCCTAAAGAATTCATGGAGCGGAGAACTTCAGTGAAAAATACTGATTCGGGCTAATTCTTAGAGAAGAAAATTCCCTAAAATTATTCGATGGAGTTGGGAGTATGAAGAGCGGAATGCCGATTACCTCGTGACTTGAAATCCTAAAACTATTTTTAAGAACAACTACGTAGTTCTACAAAGTTCCTTGGTTAAAGCTTGTTCAGCTTACAGGAAGCAGATGGTTCATACGGAATTAATTCGCTTTGGACCAACGCCGGCACATATTTTCCAAGCTTTTTGTATTTTTTTTCACATGCAGAGGAAGTCGATGATGAAGTCGATGATGGTTTATGTATTCAATATAAAATGAGCACAAAGAATGAACTATACGCACGATATTTTGTGTTTTCCTAAAGTTTAATACGTCACAAAATTAAATCCACCATCCACTCTTTTAAGTGATCTTTCAGGAA
Organism: Platorchestia sp. MABIK; assembly: GCA_014220935.1. Lineage (NCBI taxonomy): Eukaryota > Metazoa > Arthropoda > Malacostraca > Amphipoda > Talitridae > Platorchestia > Platorchestia sp. MABIK. The sequence goes on along the minus strand of JACJUY010000860.1, from coordinate 16,065 downwards.
TCATCCGAATTCTGAATAAAAATTTGACAAATAAATTTGAGGGACAAATATCCTTTTGTTTGGAAAATACTGACTTCCCGGAAAAAAAGCATTTAAAACGTAATTGTTACTTAGAATCCACACTTAAACAATTTTACATCCAATTTGTTAAAGAAATACATCGCATCAATACATAGTAAGACCATAATCACGAGAGAAACATGTCTCATTTAGATGAGATTGTACTTATGGTATGAGTATGCAGACTGACGCCGGCGAATGATTGCCACCTATGCAGCCGAGTACATTTCACGAAATAGAGTTATGTTGCATTGCTGCTTTCAAACAGTAATTGAAACGATAGATTATATTAGATTAGATTAGATGCAAGTTGAAAAAACAATGAGGTACCACGTTTTGTACCTTCTGTATTGGAAATAAACTGTTTTTCTTTAAGCCTCCCTAACCACTATAAAGTAGAGTTCCGAAGATAGGAAGGAGGAAGATACCGTTTAGTACGGAGATAAGGGAACGCGGAATCTATGCAGAAGGGGCACAGAAATAGTAAGTTAAGAAAGAAGTCTATGAAACAAGATAAAAATTGAAGAAGAAAGTTGTAGGGGTTGAAAAACAAAACAGCAGTGAACCGATAAAAGGAGCTTCTTAAAATAACAAAAAACATTTCATTTCAACAAAAAGAAGACTTACCCTACTCTCAGCTCGGGACCTCATACATTTGCCTTGGGATTGCTAATTCCTATAGATACAATAGTTGTATCCCAAGAGGAGAATTGAAACAATACATAGGACTATAAACCTGTGTGTCATACATATGGACACAATTGTAAATTTGGGTGCAAAATACATCATCATACACAATCTGTAACGGCGCACACAAATCGACCAAGTTAAAAGCAAGTTGGTTAATGACATCCGAGTAGAATATTCGGCTAGAGTGGGTTATGGGATAGTTAGGAGGTTCACACAGGACAGTAAAGTTTGCTTAATTTCAGTCGCTCACTGTAGAATTTATGAATTTCAATAACAAGTTCATTTAGGCCATTATGGGAAATAAAAGTGAAGAGCAATGGTACAATCTGTACTTCACTAAGGCAAGTTAACAAGTTCACAGACATAACATCACATTTTATGTGATGTTCGATCAAACCTCACTTCAACATTAGTACAGAACTAAAGTAAAAGGCGACTTTCTTTAGAACAAACTCAGCAAAGGCCGTCGACCTAACTACAGACTCAAGCACAGCTGTCTGAGGATGGGAAATTCTCAAGAATCGTAACGACTTCATGGGATTACAAATTCGCTATTAAAAAGTTAGGAGTTAAATTTGATGTTAAATGTAAAGTGTACTCTACCAGAGTTGTAATTTAGAGTAATTCCACGATGTATGTGGCTGATCATGCATGTGAAATCTTTTTTCAACCTACATCGCTGAACTATTCTGTGAACTTTTAATTAGAACAAGAGTTCAAGAAACTTACCCGAATTAAAACACGTAAGATAATGAATTAATTAACTCCTAACTTTCTACGCGATCACTTTATCCTGATAATTATTATAAAAATCTAATGGGGATGAGCTTTCGGAAAAAATCCATTGTGTGGGTCAGTGATGAATTTGAATTACAGGACATGTAAATTGCGTGATTTGGACAGATGTGTTCATTTGTATTAAAATGCAAGATAATATATTTTCAACTATGAAAGTGATTATAACCATACTTAGTACACGGCAGGCAGTCAGGGTCTTACTTTGATGAACACAATGATTAATTTTTTCTGGCAAAGTATCATACGTGTTTTTGTGATGGTGACAAGAGTTGACTTTGCCTTTCCGTCTACCATTACTTTGAGGATTGAGTAAAATACACTCCTGATCCTGAGTTGAGGACCGGTATATAAACTGAAAAACCTAATTACATGAACAGACTTTAACTGTTCTCTTCAAGACCACTTGATGAACTTTAAAAATCCTATTTACATGAACAGACTTTAATGGTTTTCTAACTAAAATGTACTCATTGGCAGAGACATAAGATGAAGAAAACCGACAATTTCTGACTAATTAATTGGATTAGGAAATCACATTTGAAAAAAGTAGGCTTCTTTTCAGATGATCAACGACATGAGACCATGTCGAACGAAAGTTTACATGTAAGGAAAATACATTGATTTCAAATTAATTATGGGTTGTCACTGTGTAAAGGTGTTGCTATCCCCAAAGCCAGTGAACTATCCTATTTTGAACATGGTCAGACTGTTGTGTTGAGTTGTACGAGGAAAGTTCGCCCAGCATTCTAACTGAGGTTTAACTCAGTAAAACGGTGGTTTGCGAGTTCCTTAAAGACCCAGACAGTAACTCTTATGGTACAGCAAAATTTTGTGCTAGACCAGTGGTTCTTAACTTTTTTTCTCAAATTCACCACTTTTTAGCGAGCCAACTCTCCATTCCCCACCACAGCATTGGTAGGGAATAGATCATTCCCCACCACAGCATCTTCCTTTTACTTATCTGTGACATTCCTACCCGAGCAGTGTTACTTTTACCCAAACGTGACATCCAATGCCTCATTACAGTTGTTTTTTATTAAAATAGTCTGTAAATGCTTGTGAGTTGCTAAGTCAACATTTTGATCTAATGTATTAAATTTTGAAATACTATAGATTTTTTGTGGGTGGAAACAACTGCACGAAATTCCATACCTGGCAACTCCGCCATTCCCCACCAGTGGGGAATTCCCCACAGGCTAATTAAGAACCGCTGTGCTAGACCAAAATAATTCACCAGCGTCGCGTAAAAGCATCAGTTGGATGGTCAGTACAAATAGGTAATGATATTCCAGCCAGATTAGAGCGCTCATTGTAGCCGTTTGCATTCCATAATCATTGGGTGACGACATCTGAAGCAAAAGGGTTTGAAAGATATAAATCGCCGTCAGCTTCCAAATCGTAAAGTAGACTGTTTTGAGCTTGTGAGGGACCAACAAACATGGGTTGTCGGAAAGTGGATGGAAGTTTTGTTTTCCGGTATAAACAAATTTACCCTACAATGCCAAGATGGCTTCCAACATTTTTGGCGCGACGAGTTGGCCTCTGAAATATTGTTTACGCGATACAGTGACGAAGATTCCGTCATGGTGTGAGGTGCCTTTTCCTCCAGAGACGCGATGGAATTTCCGGCTGTGCAGGGACGACAAACAGCGGCTGATTATGTTGACATGTTGCAAAGAGCATCCATTACAATGGACAGCCCTCGTTCGTGAGGTGCGGGATGCTTCTTCCAACAGGATAATGCTGCTATCCACAATGCCCGCCTCCCCAAAACTTTCTTTCAGGAGAACGATGTCCTTTTTTTCGTCACTCAGTCTCAAAATTTGATATAGAGAATGACCACAGTAATGGACATTAATTTAAGATGTTATATGGTCTTCGTAATTCCAGTTTCACCTCTAGGAGTCATCTCCGCCAGACATTAGAGGAAATTCTCACTTCAAACATGCCCCAATGAATTTTTCAGATCAACATGAATGGAGGAATGACTCCTTACTATTTTACTCAAGTCTTTACTTTGCGAACTTCAACTGTGGTGAGAAGAGCTTTGCTAAGTTAATAAAAATGTGATTTGCTAGTAAAATTTATTGGGCAGAAAATGTTTGCTCTCTTTATTCGTTACCTTTACGAATGAGTAAACTTTAGTTAGAGAACATTTGAAATCACGGCAAATTAGTATTATTGATGTAAGTCAATTTCTGGGAAATCTCACTTCCAGGATGAAAATGAGAACCAAAATGGCTAAAAACATCATGATAGAAGAAGACGTTCCCAATTGTTACAAAATTCATCTTCACGACTTATAAAAAATTGATCCGGGAGTCATGAACTTGAAGAATAACTGTTGTTTCAGAACGGTCGAAAATAATATATTGTTAATGAAAAGAAGACAACATATGAAATATTGAAATCTTAACTAAAAACTTGAAAATTTACTGCCGAGTCACATTTGTTCATTTTAATGACGGTGTTTAATACGTACATAGACCCTTAAATGCTGAGATCAGAAAAGTTTAGGGTTGCATACAAAATTTTAAAATTTGTGCTTGCAAAACATGGTCTTCTGTATTGAAGTACTGTTCTCAAATTGATGAGTTAATTGGTTTGGACAGGTTATTGCCAGAGCAAAAAGAGACTCCCCAGTGTTCTGCAGACCTCAAAAACAATAATAATTGGTGCGCAGTGCTTCCAGTGTATGATCGCTCACAGCGGACACACGTACATTGATTGCTAGACCACTAAAGCGTGTAACATGACAAGATGAGTTTGTGCCACGAACTTAGACAAAGGAAAAGAGTTTGCTATTTTAGGCAGAACAAATTGCGTGAATAAGGTAGGGTCCACTTTGAGCAAAGCTTCAAAATTTGTCGATGAGAATGGGGAAGAAAAACTGTGATTAATCCGTTCGGAAGTTTGACCGAACACTGCCTGAGAGAGCTGAAAAATACTCAGCAAATAACTGATTACCTCTATGATGATTCCCACACAGCGGGTCCTGAGCTGGGTTTTCATATGGACTTGCAAAAATCCATGAGCCAAGCGCACCTCTCTTCAGAATTTTTTCTGCTTGCAACATGCATAATTTCCTCTTACTGGAGTGTAAAGCATCAAAACAGAATTTGTCTCACTTATCATCAAACGGCAACGTTTTAAACGATTCAATTTAATTAGATAAGCTTTGACTTCTACATCTAAGATAAATTCTTTAATTTTCAAGATATTGACCTACTGTACACTAACTTGCAAATTAAAGGGGCTGTCTCCATTATTTTAAATGAAATTTTTATAAAACTTCTATAGTTCAGAAAGTTTATCCAAAACAACGGCGATAAAATAACTAGAGCTGACATTTTAATGTTCATTTTTCAAGTTTAATCATAAAATTTAGGTTAGGCAATGGGATCGACTCACTAATAGTTGTCTAAAAAATTTTGAAGGAAAGTTGTTGAAATCAAGTCTGATTAATTTTGAACCCGTTCATGTCGGAGACATCAAAATGAAACGTTCATCTTTTTCAAAAACAGCAAAGAGTAGGAACAAACCTTTCAATATTTTAATCGAAGTTGTGAGAATGACAAATTTACATGTAAATTTGGAAAAAATTGTGAGTGTATTTTAAACATGGAATTCTTGAGCACAGAAAACAAATTCACGTCCTCAAATTTTTGAAAAGTAATTTCTACATAATTGGGTAGAAAATTCTAAGCAACATTTTTTTAGATACAAAATTTTGTGCGTAGTAACCCTAATTCATTGAACTTTCAAATTCCACTGTTTTATAAATCATTTCTTTTAAGAAAGAATTATCTGTACCAATCTTAATGTTTAAATAATTGCCTAAAGAACATTTCTTGGAAAATGAGCTTACTACAAAACAAAAAATTTTGATTGTGCCCAGGTTATGCATGTATTTTCAGCTGTCTCTTATAGCAGCCAGTACTGATCAAATGAAAAAAGAAATATTGTACGTAGTTGAGAGGTTTTTCTTACAAATAAACCCTTGTTTGTACTTTAAAGTGATTGCAAATCGGTTCATATTTTTTAAACGAAAGGAAACTCTGGATGTGATATCGCACACTTCTATAGCAACATGCGCGTGTCTGCAGCGAGCGATCTTACATAGGACGCACTGCGCTCCAGGTATTTGTGAGGCGTACAGAACACAGAGGCGCAATGGCAATAACCTGTCCTAGCTCAAACCTGTCCTGTCTAACGCTTCAATTAGAGAATACTGTTTTAATGCACATTTTATAAACCGTCAGCCAATGAACGAATGCTATTTAGCAATGAAAGTTTCAATTTGTTATCCAAACTTTCAATAATTTCAAATTCGCTTTTTTTCATTGTTTTTGTTATTCTGAAAAAGTAGTTATGTAATTTCTTAAAACCCTGATTTTTCTCTCATAGCACTGAAGATGGATTTTAATCGGAAACGTTAGCTTTATCATTATGATCTTGGCTACGTAGGCTTTATTTTAATTTCGCAAAATAGTATTATTGCAATTTTCAACTAGTCCTAAACACATGATCAAATGTGTATATAGAATTATGTTTAATCCCCACTTACTTGTGTAAAAATGTGAAAAGAATACAATGATAAAACCTTTAGTTCCTGGTGAGCACAGATGTAAAACGAAACGTACTCGTTGAACGCTATGTGCAGAGGCAGAAAGGAGTACTCTCTCACCAGCACAGTTTTGAAGCATGATCGCGCACATACACTCCGCACATACTTGCGTGCGATCTCGGCAATGCCATTGTACTGTTGAGATCAATAATTTGTTCGTCGAAATATATATTCATAGCACGCCATTATCCTTATGAACAACAACTGTATCGCATTGTCACCTGCAAGCTTCATGAGAGCAATATCTTGCTTTCAACTTCACAAATGAAGCACATGCAAGTGATAATTACTATTTCAATATCGTACTTACATTATTCACCTAATTTAAAAAAATTATCATACGAACAGGTGTCAATAGGTTCCTTAAACTACAATAGAACTCGAATGCGCGGTGCCTTCAACCAGTTGAGAAGTACATTTTAATTTACTCCAGTTAGGGAAAATAAAGCCTTGGGAAAGAATAGGCTTCTCAGTTGTCTGACGCCAGACAACTGATCCTCATTGCAGTTACGCTGAAGAGCTGAGTCAGAAATTACCATATGATCTTGCCGCAATTTTTACTTGAGAAGAATCTTAAAGCAGCCGAGCTTGGAAAGAGGAATGACTTATTACCGGTCTCAGCTGATCTGACTAAGTGACTAAATGGAAGCCGGAATAATAAAAGGTGACTGTTCTGAAGCACTGAGTCTATAACTATTTAAAGCATTGTGACGAAGCTGATAATTGTTTCAAGTTTATAAGACCGATTACTAGGTACAATATGGCTAGAGCAAATGTCTTGGTACTCAACTTGTTCGCATGTTTCCCATTAAACAAACCCGTTGTTAACATTACAATTTCACTTCAACAAATTTTCTTTAGTGAAATATAAGAGAAATTTCATATGATGTGACTGATTTCAATCTGTAAAAGTACAAACAATACGCGACGGTAGTTGTTCGTACGCTTCTCCGTGAACGAATCTAGGAAAGGAAATCAAAATATCCACACGAAGCTCTATTTTTTGCCATGATCAAATGATACGCAAAACTGAAACAATAGAAATGCTGAGATAACTAAAGACATCTGATATAGACAAAATTTAACATTGACTAGACTGTCAAACTGAACTTCCTCTCAATTTGAAACTAACATAACTGTACCTCATGATCATTTAATTTTACTATTGAAACATGAATCCACTAAATTTGTTTACAAGCTTTGTTCCAGAATTTGTTCTTCTCCTGATTGGTTACCCTAGAAGCTTCGTAGCATACGTGACCCAGAATGTATACGATGTTTACTACTAAATACAATACGTATACTTTCATCTTCTTACCTTAACAATGAATATGCTTGCAGTAATGAAATGTTATTGCGTCTTCAAGGTACGTAGTCATTTAAACTGAAAATAATTCCGAACATGGTTGTCTTCATCTCTAGGAAAATGACTTAAAATGGAGTGTTGATTTAAAAAAACACTGGACAGTTTCAGAATTGTTAAGGCTAGACCATTAATATTTACTTAATCCTAAAGTTCCTGTACATGAATATTCTAACAAATAGTCGATGCCCCAAATGATCGCTCGACATTTCTCGCTGAAATTTGACTCTCAACTCCAATTTATCGAACTGAATCGGAGACAATTCATCAAGGACGTAATTTATTGCCGCCATTGTTGAACAAACGAATAATTTGGCTAAGAAACGAATTTCCATGACCTAATTTCTTTGAACGTGCCTAGAGCAATGTGTAAAGAATTTTCATACATCATTTTTCAAGCACATTGCATTTTGTATATTTTCCCGAAGATTCAGAGTGGAAAACAAAATTTCTTACAAAGTTTCATCTCGCAAACAAATTTTTCATTTTCCGATCTATCAAGGGTTTTTAAAATCACACAATGAATTTTAGATGCCCCACAGAAAAATTCAGATTGCTATACACAGCTCACTAAGTTGTTCTGCCGTGTCATGTGCATTACATCGATCTATTTATCAGGGCGTAATGCCGTTTCAGTCGTCCATATCCACCAGCATTGACCGCCAGCTAAAAGAAGATCATTAGATATAATCAAGGAGAAACCATAAATCGGAACAACACGGAGTAAAATTCGTACAGTAAAAACTGCGTATACAAGTCAACAAGAAAGTATTCAAACGCTTTCCACCTTAATACCTAAATTCAAAAAAGCATACTATTCCTTAATTTTGTTTTGTAAATTCATTTCCAAACAGGAACAATATTGAATAAAGACATTGGTCACACAACTGGGCAGCTGAATGACAATGGCGAACAGGTGTGTATTTAGCTTCAACGATGAGGGTTCAACTGATGCTGGCACATTAAATTTTAATTCGAGCATCTTTTTATCACTTCATTTCGAGCCTCATAATGCCCATTATCAT